>AFRA01001408.1:0-10487 GCA_000223055.1 Claviceps fusiformis PRL 1980
GTTTATAGAATTACTTATTTATAAAGCACTAAGTATATACTAAGGAATTCTTATATTTTTATATTATAATATAGAATACTTTAATTTCTCTCTTAGAGATAATTACTATTTTATTATAGTGCTTATACTATATTAAAAGCTAGTTAAAGAAACTAAAGGTATTTAAAAGGGATATTTAATACTTTCTATATATATTCTCTATAATATCCCCTTATTTAAGTAAAGGGTATATATTTAGAATAGTAATATTATTTATAAATCTTATATTAATTACTACTCTTTCTTTATATTTTTTCTTAGTATTATATTATATAAGAAAACCTAGGTATAGGTATAGTGCCTTTTCTTCTACCTTAAGGTAAAATACCTTATTAACTTTATACTTTTTATTAAAGATTTTATAAAACTTTTTAAAATTCTTCCTATTTAAATAATATATTTATAAGGGGTTTAGCTAGTTTTACTAACTATTAATAAAATTAATATATATTTACTTCTCCTTAGGTATTATTATTATCCCTTAATTATAATAAATATTATACTTATTAGTAAGTTTAATAAGTTTTTTTATAGCTACTAGGTTAAGATTTATAATTTTAATATTAAATTTATTTATAATAAATAAAATGTTATTTAGGTATATAATACTATATAAAGGGATACTACTATTAATTATTTTAAGATTAAGATTATTAGCTATATTCTTAGTATTTTTCTTTATTTTAAAGGGAAAGATATTCTTTAGCGTTATTAGCCTTTTATAGCTTAGTAGAATATTAATATTATAACTATAAAAGGTAGAGAATTCCTTAATATTATTTATAGTAAAGTAAGAGTTTATAAAGTTTAGACCTTAAAGGTTCCTTAGTTTTTAGTTAGGCTTAATATAAATTAAAAGGTTTATAAATTTATAGATTAATAAGCATTTTACTTACCTATAATTTATAATACTGTTAAAAATCTAGTAGTTCTTTAAAATAAAGTAATAAATACCTATAGCCTTATATATTATATAATTTTTTTAAAAAACTATTATAAACTTTAAGTTATATAGTAGTATAGTAATATAGTATATTATAATAACCCTTTTAGTTAGAACTATATTAGTAAGGTAGAAAATATAGCTAAGTATAGTTATATTATATATAGATTAAAAAATAACTCTAGGGTTAATATAGTTAATTTTAATACTATAATTATATATAAAATTTATACTAATTAATAATTTTAATATAAGCTTCTTTATTATATTAATAATTATAATAAAGTAACTAAATATTAATTTTCCTTTAGCTTTACCTTTAATATATAAGTTAAAGGTAGTAGTTTTTATAATATAAAAGAAGGAATTTATATTATTTATAAGCTTAGGCTTTTAAATCCTTTATTAAATATTATAACTATTTTATTAAAGCTATTCTTTATTAATTAATATTAATAAAATCCTTATATTAAGGTAGATTTTATAGTTCTACTCTTAGTTATTAAAATAAAGGTTTACTTTAAGGTAAGTAGTTACCTTTTTTTTTCTAATAATTTCTAACTAATATAGCTTTATTATTACCTTAATAACCTAGCTATTAGTTAGTTCTCTAAATATTATAAATTTTTTATAGTATATATTAAAGGGGAGAGTAGGCCTTTTAATGTAAAAAATATTTATAAAATTAGATTTATTTTTATTTAAGTTACTCTTAATAATACCTTTCTTAACTATATAGTATTTTAAAGATATTAGGTAGGACTTCTTAGCTTCTATATTAAAGTTATTTACTATAACTATATAGTTTATATTATTACCTTTTTTAGGTACTTATTTCTTATAAAATTATAGTTTATAATCTTTATAATTATACTAAGGGTATTTAAAGAAGTTATAGTATTTAGGCTTAGTTTCCTTTAATTACCTAAAGGAATTTACCTCTTTAGTATTAAAAGTAGCTATTAGTATATTCCTTTTAAGTTCCTTAGAGAACTACTATAGGGCCCCTTTATAATCCTTATAAAAGTAACTATAATTAGGTTAGAAAGGGTATAAGTAGCTTTAAGGCTAGTAGTTCTTACTATTATACCTATTATTAAAATTATAATATTATTTATAACTTTATAAGTATTAATAGTAACTACCCTATTAGTATTAGGGTAGGCTATAACTATTATTATAATAGCTATTATAATAAGGTAGCTTATTTTAATAAGCCTTTATAGTAAAGTAAGGGGTATTATTATTTATTAAGTTCTGGTTCTTTATAAAAAGGTAGGTAGAGGCTTAAACCTTACTTCTCTTTATTTTATAGTAGGTTTTATTACTTAGAATAAAGTCCTTAAGGTTATATTTCTTACTCTTTATTAAATTAATATATATATTTTAATAATTAAATTTTACTAGTTAGGGGTAGATTTACTAAAGCTTTATATAAAGCTTATAATAAAGATAGATAAAAAGCTAAAGGTTAATAAATTCTTTATTAGCTTTAGTATAAAAGAAAACTTTTACTATAAATTCCTATAGAGATATTTTAAATAATATATTATCTCTAATAAATTTAGCTTAGTTAAGTTAAGTAATAGTATTTTAAATTTTAATATTAAATTCTTTCTTAACTATAGTAAATACTAAGTTAAGGTTATAAAATATTATAGCTTTTTCTATATTATTAAAATGCTAGTAGTACTATATATAAATAGCTTTATAAAAAAAATACTAAACTTAGTATATAATTTATTCTTAATAGTTAAGGCTAGTATAGCTATAGTAATTCTTAATTATTTAAATTTAAACGTTTATATTTATAAAGATAATAGATTTACCTTTATACTTAATAGTCTTACTATTAATATTATTTAGATTTATTTTAGGGTTAAGGTATTTAATATTACTAAGTTTTTAAAAAGGTTTTACTAAATAGTTTATTATCTTTAAGGCTTAGGTAGCTAGATTATTATAAGGATTCTTATCTTTAGGTTACTATTCTATAGGTATAGATAATAGTCCTTAAGTATATATAGTGTTTCTAAGGGATAGCTTATTATAAAGTAAGGGGTTATATAAAGTTTTATAGAACTCTTTATTAACTAGGTGCCCCTAGAGCTAAAAGGTCTTAATATAGAGAGTATTAAGGGTTACTATATAGGCTAGTTATATTTATATACTTATTATTTTAAAAAATGCTATAAGGCATTATATATTTAAGGTTAGAACCTATTCTAAGGTTAATAAAGGGTATTAGGCTTACTCTCTAGTTTACTAATAGGATTTAGCTAGTTTAGAAGCCTTTAGTGTAGCTATTATATAAATTACTACTTTATTAATTTCCTTTATACTACTATAGTAAATCTTACTAAGAATAAACTCTTACTAATTATATATATTAGTAAGAAACTACTAGAATTTATTATATATATTAAGCTTATACTATTATTTTTAGGATTCTATTACTTATAAAAAAGGTATATATTTTTTCTAATTACTAAGTAAGTAGAAAATAACCTTATTTTAATTAATTTCTATAGAATTTAATAGGGTTCCTAAAGGGGGTTTTAGTATATTAAAAGTTAAATAAAGGTAGATTCTTATTTTTAAAATAGTTTCCTAATAAAAGCTAGTATTAATATAATCCCCTTTCTATAAAAAAGTATAGTTTTCCTTAGTATAAAATAAAATATTTAGGGTTTTTAGTAATTCCCTAATTTCTATACTTACTATATTTTCTATTAACTTATCTTTAGAAATATTATATATACCTATATTAAAGGTATTTTTTATATATTTTAAACTATTCTTTAGTATTATAGTTTTATTTTTTAATATTAAATTTACTTATTTAAAAAGGTATTCTAGCTTAGCTTTATAAATAATACCTTTTATTAATTTTTACTCTATATTAACTATAGTAAAATTTATAAAGTTTTAATAAATAGGTCTTTTAATAGCTAGGGGCTTTAGATAAATCTAAAGGTTACTATTAATATATTAATATTTAGTAAGAGTTTAAAGGTTTTTAATATTTTTTTATAATAAAAGTAGTCTTTTTTAATTCTTAAAGTTAGGGAAGTCTTAGTAAAAAGCCTAAAAACAATAGATTTATTATAGTTAGTTTTTAGTAATAAAGATAGTAATTAAAAAATTTAAGCTAATAAGTAAACTTTACTAGTTTTCTCTTATTATTAATATAAGGTTTATAGTTTTTATTATTAGCTCTTATATAGTAAATAGATATATAAAAAAAATAGTAATTACTACCACTTATTATATACTAAATATTATATATAAATAGAGGTATTTATATAAATAGGTATAATATATTATAAAGTTATAAGAAGAAGAAACACTTAAGTTATAGGTAGGTAGTTAAGTGTATATATAGTTGAAGTTGTTCTCTCTAGCTATGTGCGGCGGAACCCTCCTTTTGTGAGGTGGGTTCCGCCTCTGGGAACGGACCGTAACAACTAATTACTTACTAATAAAGGGAATTATTAAGTATACCTCTCTTATAATAATAGATCTTAATAAAGCTAACCTTAAGCTTACTAAAGTTGCTAATTATCTCTTATAATTTAAAATCTATATTATCTATATCCCTAGCACTTTAAATATAGTACTTAATACACTTTTTTGTTTAATAGTTAACGTCAGCTATAAGGAAGTAGCTAACTATAGTAGCTTTAATAAACTTAATACTTATATATATTTTAGAGAGAAATTTATAGCCTCTACTATTATAAATAAGAATTTAAAGAATTCTATTATAATAAAGTATTAGTATAATATAAAGTATAGCTAGATTATTAATGGTATTACTATATATAGGGAGGGGAAATACTAAGTTAATTAGAACTAACTATAAATTCCCCTATATAGCTAGGACCTTTAAAATAATAGGCTCCTTTATTACTATAATTTAGAAGGATTATACTAATTTCATATCCCTTAAAACTATATAAAAGCCCTTCTCTAGCTAACTTATAGTAATACTTACTACTTTAAAGTAAAGAGAATAGCTAAAAAGCTTTCAATAGTCTGCTTTCTATATATAAGTAGCTAGATATATATATATATAGTATATTATAATATTTATAAAGAAAATATAGTTCTTTAATCTTGAGCCTTAGGGGAAATAAAACCCCTTTAAATAAAGCTTGTACCTTTTTATAGTGTTTTATTAAATTTTATTATAAATATACTAGAAGTTAGCTTAGAAAATATAATATAAGCAGTGGAAGGATTTATTATTTATAACTTACTTTACTTAGTTAATTACCTTTTTAGTAAAAAAATAAATCTTATCTTTAGTTATAAGGAGTATTTAGTAGAAATTTAGGCTAAACTCTTATTAAAGGGACTTTACCTTATTAACTAAAAACTACTATAAGAAATTATTAATAATAAAGACCTTAAGTTTATCTCTAACCTTTAAACTATACTTTTTTATAAGCTAGAAGTAAAATTCCTTATAGTAATAGTATATTACTTATAAACTAATAGTATAGTTAAGTATAAAAATTAGACTATAATTATTATAATATAATATTATACTATAACTAACTTAAATATCCCCTAGCTTTTAATACTTCTAGTACTTTAATACTACCTTAATAATATAGCTATAGCTTTAATTAACTAATTACTTAACAAACTTAAACTTAATTATAAGCTACTTATAGTAATAAACTTTTTTTTAAATTTAAATAAATCTATTATAAACCTTAAAGATACTAACCTATTAATGCTTTAGAAGTTATACTAAAGGGAAGCTAAGTATATTATTATAATAGTAGCTATACTTATAAAAATTAAATATAACTTTTAGTATAATTTAGTAAATATTAATATAGGGAATATAGTATACCTTAGGCTATACTTAGAATAAAAGCTTTTAAATAAGCTTAAGAAGAAAGAGTCTTTTTAATATATTAAATTATATAGGGTTTTAAAGTAAATCTCTTTTCTTTCTTTTTACTTTAATTTCTTACTAACTTTAAGGGTTTATTTATTAGTTTCTATAGCTTATATTTAAAAACTATAATAAAATAAAAACCCTTTTAAAAGAATTAAGCTTATATTACTATTAATAAACTTAATTAAATTAAAAAAAGTAAATTACTAAAAAATTAAAAAAATTTAAAAATATTAAATATAATTTTTTTAAAAAAAGGGTAAAAAGCTTTATATTAACTTCTTAATTTACTAAAAGGGATACTTTACTAAAGATAATTAGTAGATTTCTAAGGAAGATATATATATTAATATTAGTAAAATAGTTAATAAATACCTTACTATAAATACTATTAATTAGGATAAAGAATACTCTAAGAAAGGTTTTATAATACCTCTTAATTAATAAATATTCTAAGTTATACTAGCCTTATATTTAATTTTATAATTATATATAGGGAATTCCCTATTTGTAAAAAGTATTAATTATTTCTTAACTTTTAGTATACTATAAAAGCTTACTTTAAGCTTACTTTTATAAAAGCCTTATTAAAGTATATAAAATCCTTTACTTTTTATACTTATTTACTTTCTTTTTTTACTTTTTTTTTTACTTTTTTATTTTTTTTTCTTAGAAATTTATATATTGTTACCTTCCTTCCTTATATTAGTTATTTAGGTTAATTTATAGCTTTTATTAATTTATATAAATATACTACTTTAACCTTAAACTTCCCTAAGCCTTTTTATAGTATATTAAATCTACTAGCTAAAGGTTATTAGTATTAGTTTTACTAATTACTATACTAAACCTTAATAAAAGTTAAGCTAAGAAAAGTATTAGTAAAATATATATAGTAAACTTCTATATTTTTCCCTATTTTTATATATCTAGACCCTTATTAAGCCTTATCCTTATTAATAGCTTCTTATAAACCTTTTAAAGAAATTAGCTTCCAAACTTAAGAATAAGATAGATTCTTATAATATTAATCTAGCTAACCTACTAGGACTTATATTTAACCCTTATTTTTAAAAAACTAATATTTTAACTAGCTCGCTAAAAGGTACTTATACTATTTAGAATAGTAAATCCTATAATAAATATAGTAATAATATAAGCATACTTTATATTACTCCCTAAACTACTATAGTTAACTATAATAAGAATAAGAATATTTTTAATATAAATAATATAAATAATTAAGGGATTGGTAATACTAAAGGCATTAAGGCTTAAGCCTTAATAGGCTAATTTTTAATAAATAGAATTAATAAACTATTAATTACTATTAGGGATATAGTAAAGTATATTACTAATACCTTAATATATTAGTATCTTTATTAGTTTAAAGGGGCTAATAATAAAATATATAAACCTTATAATAAATTAAATAATATTAACTTTATAACTATAGTTAATAAAAAGAAAAACTATATAAAGTAATAATATATTAATAAGTAAGGATTTAAAAAAAAGGATTAAGCCTTTAAGAATATACTTTATATTTATAGTATAGAATTTACTAAGGCTAAAGCTAAAATTAGCTAGAATAGATTTAGTATTAAAAAAAATAATCCCTTTTATAAGCTATACTTAAAAATAATAGCTTATTATATTAATATTTTTAAAGGACTTAATGCTTAAAGTAATGAAGCTATAGTAGCTACTGTAAAAAGCAATAAAGCTTAAGCTAAAGGTAAATTAAAACTTTTAGTTCTTTATACTATTTATAACTCTTTTTAAATAGCTATTTATATTTAAGAGAATAGGGGTAGCTATTAAAACTATTACTAAATCTTTTAGCTTTTAGCTAAAGCTATTATTATTACTAAATATATAAGTAATACTTTTAGCTACCTAAATAGAACCCTTAGTAGCCTTTTAGTAATAATTAGTAAGTTTTACCTTATAAAGATCTTTAAGCTAAATGCTTATAAAGCTACTATTACTACTAAGTAGTTATTAGGTATATAGAATAGAGTCCTTATATATATTATAGTATTAGAGATAGCTATAAAAGCCCTTAAGTTTACTATAATAAACTATAGTAAACTATTTAAAATATACCATAATAATAATAAAGGCCTTATAAATATTTATAATACTATAAAAACTAAAACCCTAGAGATAGTTGATATTAGAATTAAAAAGGCTACTAAATCTATATTTATAATAAAGGCTATAAAAAATATAGAATCCTACCTTATTATATTAAAGAAATATAAATCTACTATAGCTATCTTAATCTCTATTATTAAAACCTTTATTAAATTACTTTAAATTAAAGTAAAAGCTATTAAAGCTAAGGTATAAACTATTTAAACCTTAGTAGTGCCCCTTATAGGCACCTTTAAGTTATTTACAATAATATATTCTAATAAGTATAATGGAGTTAATACCCTAACTCCCTAGTTAAGGTATTCTATATATAGTAAGCACTAGCTAGCTAATATAAATAACTTAATAACTATACTATAAAAAAGGGATTTTAGTAATTTATTTAGTAAAATATTCTAATATTTTTATTATTTCTTATACTATTATTTTAGTAGTATCCTATTATATAAATTCTAGTAGTTATATAAATCTAAGTAATTTTAAATATTCTATATTGCTTTTTACCTTAAAAGGGCTAGAGTTAGTAAAAAATATAATAGTTTAGTAAAATAGTTTTAATTTTATAACTTCTATAGTTAAAAATATAGAATCCCTATAGGACTCTACCTATAATTAGTTAATATTAAGGTAAATAAAATATATATATACTTTTAACTTTAAGCTATAAAAACTATATTTCTATTATATAGAAAATATTACTAATACTAGTGCTTACCTTAGGTTATAAAATACTATAATATTTTAATTCTTTATTTACTTAGCTAAAGCTATAGCTTAAATACTTAGGTATACTACTAAGCATAAAATTCTTACCTTATTATAATACCTTTATAACCTTTTTTTAATTAATAATATTATTACTTTTTTATTATAAGCTACTTTTATTTTTTTTTTATTATTATTATTAGTATTTCTCTTATACTTAGCTATACCCTTTACTATCTCTTTAATAGCTATTTTTTTATATAAAACTATTATTTTCTTTATATAGCTATAAAAAGTATCCTTAGTTTCAATATGAAAACTATTATAATTAGTTATATAATATTAACTTTACTTTAAAAAACCTTTTTAACTAAAAGAAAATTAACTAAAATTATAAAGAAATACTTAACCTTTTTACTAAACTAAGTAATATATATTTTAAGGCTTACTATACTGCTAATACTATAGATAGTATATAATAAATAAAAAAAACTTTCTATTTTTAAATTATATTATATTATAACTACTAAGAACCTTATTAAAAAGGGTTTTTATAAAATATTTCTATTTTATAAAAATTATAAATTACACTACCTTTTAATAAATAATAGCTTATTAAAGCTAAATATAGCTTTTACTTACTATATTATAAAACTAAGTATAAATACTTTTATATAGCTCTTTTTAACTATTACTATTTATATTAATAAGACTTTTACTAAGTAAAACCTTTAAATTTATATTAAAAGTAATATTAAAAATATAATAAACCTTTATAATAAAATTATTCTTTTTAAAATCCTTTAAGCTTAATAGCTTATTAATTTTTTTATTTATCTTACTAAAGCCTATAATTATATTAGTATTAGCTATATTTTTATTACTTATTATAAACTAATAGGAAACTAAGTTAATATTTTTATTAAGTATTATTTATATTTAGTTAATATATACTATAAGGTTCTCTATATTAGTATAAAGAGAATCTAAATACTTACTATTAGAAATAATAGAGGTGGGTGCTATAGAGCACAGCTTACTAAGGTAGTGGGCTTAGTGAGCGTGCACGTACAGATCCACTGCTCTGCAGAGCAGAGCACTGCAGCAAGCTGCAGTCCACTATATCTCACGTAAAATGGAAGCTTTTGCGTTGCTTTTAGCACTATTCAATTCGCTAAAGAATTTGCAATAATAGTATCCAATAAATTATATCTAATATCTAACTTTGCAGGTGTGCGCAGCTAGCAAGAGTGATTCTAACAGTCCATACGGTCGGCGGCTATGAGGGGGTTTTTCACTTCCTTCCCTTATATACCCACCGACCTTATTGGTGGATCCTAGTCGCTAGCTGGGCTTCGTAGGCTACTTTTTATTTTCCGCAAAATTCATTTGTATAGGAAAACAAAAAAATAGACTCACAGCCATACAAATTGGCTGCCGACGTGCTTGCAATCGGTTGACTTAGTGAAAATCAACGCGCAACACCAAAAAACCGATTTTTAGATATTTACATAGAAAGAAAGCCCGGAATTCAGCGATAAAGAATCTAGTCCTAAGACTTTTCGTAAATTCCTCCTTGTTAAGAAAAACAGTAAAAACACACATTATAGGGTAGCTACCTTCCCTAACTAAGCAGCCGTTAGCTGGCTTAGTCACATCCTTCAATCCGTTCCTCTGTATCTTTACTAGTTGCCTTATAAATCTAACCTAAAGACTGGGCCCACC
>AFRA01001409.1:0-10482 GCA_000223055.1 Claviceps fusiformis PRL 1980
TCTATTTTATAACCTAATTATATTAAATATTTATATTTTAGTAATATACTTAGTAATAATACTATTAGGCATTATAAATATAGAACTATATTTTAAGGAATAAGTACTATAACTAGGTTATACTATAACTATAATATATTACTAAAGTCCTACTAAAGCTCTAGCTTATTATTTAATATATTTTCTAACTATTTTAAAGTATTATTATTATAGGTTAGCACTATAGTTTTTAAATAGCTTAATATATTTAGAATTAAATAATCTTTACTAGGCTTATAAACTACTTAAAGATTAAATTAACTAATATATTCTATTACCCTAATTAGTTTCTTATTAACTATATAATAGCTTATTATATTAATAATATCTAGCTATTAGGATATATTAACTATAGAATTATAATCTATAAAGTATATAACTAGTGGTTTTTATATTAATTAAATCTAATATTATAATTTATAAAGTATTTAGATATAACTATAAACTTTTAGTTTTATTAATTAATAATGCTTTTTTATTACTAATAAAGTTCTTAATAAAAAAGCAATTAGCTATATAGATATCTATAATAAATATTTAACACTCTCTATTTATATTTTTAATTTTAAAATTACTTTATTCTTTATATAGTATAATATAATGCCTATACCTTACCTTAATATATTAAAATTAATAAATAATTATTATTTTAATAAAAATAGGGTTAAAATTATATTTTTAATTAATATTACTTTTAATTTATTAAATATATTAACCTCTTTTATTATTAATAATAGTATCCTTATTACCTTTACTTAATTATACTAAGCTAGTTTTAATTATTTTTTACTTATAATAAGCCTACTATTAAGCCTATCTTTTTTAACCACTTAATATATTTATAATAAATTTATTTTATGATTCTATAATAGTTCTATAAGTAATATATATCTTAGAATATAATATTATAATACCCCTATAAACCTTAGTAAATATTCTAAGGCTCTTAAGGTCTTAAGGAACTTTAATTATTAAATGACTACTAATTTTTCTACTAATATGAATATATCTAAGGAATCTATTATTTTTCTTAAAACCTTTATCTTAGAATATACTATAAATATCTTCCTAAGACTAATAAAAATATTAGTATCTAATAATCTTTAGTATACTGCCTATAAATCTATAATATACTATATAAAGCTAGTTAAAGTAATAACTATATTATTATAATATACTATTGCTTTTATACCTTATAATAAATTATCTATATAATATTATATATATATATTTAATCCTTTATATCCTATAATTAAAATATTAAATATATACTAACTATTATATATAATAACTATTAATGCCTATTATAAATCTAGGTATACTAACTATTAATAATAAAATAACATTATATTTATAATAGTAATATATATTATATTTACTATTTTGCCTAAAACTTTATTTTATTATATTATTAAATAGGTATTAAATAGTAATATTATATTTAAGCTATAAATATCCACTATTATATACCCTTTTTATTAATCCCTTTATTCTATTTAAACTATAAATACTAAGAATATAAATAGTACTTATCTTACTATATAAAAGGCTTTATTAGCCTTTAATAATTTATCTATAGTTTATTTAATAACTTAATAATTATTTAGTTTTATAAAATAAATATAATATTTTTTTAGAATTATATCTTACTAACCTAGCTTTATTTAAATATAAATTTACTTTACTTAAAGGACTTTAGTAAAACCCTTATTTATAAATAATTACTAATATATATAGATTACCTATTAAATCTAATATATCTCTTTAAGATATTTAAAGTTATAAAAATTTACCTTTATTTTATTATTAATAATTATACTTATATTATATATAACTTATTTTAGTATAAGTAGGTGTTTTTTATTAGAGTTTTTTATTACTAATACTAAATCTACAGCATCTAGTTTATAATTAATATCTATAACACATACCATTGCCGCTAAATCCATAGATTTAAACTAACCTAAGATCTAGTTCTATTAGATAATAACAGTCTTAATACTTATATTATATATAATAATATTATATATAGTGCTATTAGTAATAGCTATATAAATTCCTAATAATAAAGTCTTCTTTAGTTTAAATAATACTTGATTATATTTAAATAAATAATATATAATTAGTATTATTATTATTTATCTAGCTTAAATTATAGCTATATTATAAGATTTAATAGGTATATCTACCTTCTATTTAGTATACTATACTACTATTAGTATTACTACATTACTATATAATTATATTACTGCCTTACCCTTACTAACTATAATATTTATTTATTCTAAAATAATATAATTAGTACTATTTAGTTATTTTATACTTAGTAATAGAACTAATAATACTTTATATATAAAAGCTATAATTACTATTATTTTATTTAAAGCTTATTCTAGAAAATGTATTAGTAATAAAATATATTTATCTATATAAAATCTATTAAATCTAATGCCCTTAACCTTAATTAGTATTGCTTATTTATTTATTTAATACACTAGTTAGGCTGTTAGCCCAATTCTAGTACCACTGCTACTAAGACTATATAGGAAAAACCCTAGTATAGGGGGGAAAACCTATATATAGCCTTTATTTAAGTTCTATAGTGGAGCTATAGTAGCTCTATACTGGTTTTAACTGTAGAAAGAGGTACGCTGCTAGCTAAACTTAACTAGTATTATAAAAGAGTGTATAATATAGAATAGGAAGTAAACTAGGTTAGTAGAGGCATAGTAATGCTATAGGATACCCTTAGGGGTAGTTTATATATTATAGTAAGTTATCTTAAGCGCTTAGTTTATCTTTTATACTAGTCCCTATTTAATTCCCTTAAGCTACTATCTCTTTACCTAAAACTTTCCTTTAGCTTTTATATCTCTATAGTATTAATTACACTAGCTAGTAGCTAGCTATTACTAAACTAGCTATTAGCTAACTATTAGTTATATAATAAAAAGAGAGAGATATATATACTCTCTTTCCCTTATTTTTAACTTTTTCTTTTCTTCCTTCTTTCTTTATTTATTATTTTTATTATAAATATACCCCTATTTTTATTTTTATAGTAATACTACCTTATTACTACCCCTAACTAACTATAGTATTATTAAAAATACTACCTATCTTTATAAATAAGTTAATTATTATACTTAGGGTAAGTACTATTCCCTTTTTAATACACTACTACTATTAACCTACCTATAGCTAGGCTAATTATAGGCCTAGCTTTATAAGGCTTACCTAATATAAGCTAAAAATATTAAAAAATAGTGCTATAGCACTAAAGGTTAGTACCCCCTTTTAACTTAAGCTATTACTATTATTAATTTAAATAAGTATTAGTAGTATATACTTTAAGTATATAAAAGTAAAAAAGACTTATTTAGATATAAGTATTATATTCTCTATTTATATTAATAGCCTAATAATAGCTAATTAGTTCTATAGCTAAATCTAAGTATTATATTATACTAAGAGGCTATTAAGTAAGTAATAAATATATAAAACCTCTATACCTTTAAGGAGCTTATTAATATAAGTATAAAGTAATATAGCTATAGTTTAGCTATAGTATTAGTATAGTGCTAACTTATAGGTAGGCTAAGAAGTATAATACTACTTAAAAAGAGGTAGTATAGCTTATAAAGTAGGTAGGCTTATTTACTAATATAATAATATAGGCTATTAGTAATGCTATAGTAGTCTTAGCTTTAACTTTAGTTAAGGGTAAGATATTACTATAGGCCTACTATATTACTAATACGCTAAAGAAGTAAAATAATATCTTAGGAGAGATTCTATAAAAGGTCTATAGGCTTAGCGTAGTAGCTATATAAGGCTATATAGTAATAAAGGTAAAGGATAATTTAAAGGAGGAAGGGGGGGGGGGAGGGGGGGGGTAATAGGGTATAGGCCTAGGGCTAGTATAGGAGTGTTATGCCTATTTTTTATTATCTCTTAGGTTACTGTTTTTTATATATTAGTAAATATAAGTTATATGTTATAATAATATATTTTAGCTATAATATCTATATAATTCCCTAGCGTTTCTATGCCTATACTACGCTAGGTGCCTCTTTTTATTAGCTTTTTAATATCTTTAGCCTATTAATCTTAAAGACTTTTAGTAAGTTAGAATTAAGGGATATGCCTTATTAATATAAGCTACTTTATAAGTATAGTTACTAGCTTATTATATTTTAATACCTCCCTAACTTTATATTAGTTATACACTAGGTGTGTGCTAGTGTTAATAAGGTAGAGGTAATTAAAATTCTTATAAAATAGTAGAATATAGTAGTAGTCCTTATTATTAGCCTAGTAGCTATATATTAGTAAATCTACTTTAGGAATATATTAGTGAAAAAGAAAGGCATTAAGCCTAATTTATTTTATATATATTTATATAAGCGCTATAGATTTATACTTAGTAAGGCCTAAGTAGAGATAGATAACTTTAGTAGTAAAGGTAAAGTTAGGGTTAAGCTCTACTACTATATAGTTAATATAAGTTTAGTGTGCCTATATAGTAGCTTACTCTTAATGCTAGTAGTTTTTTTATTTTAAGGTAAGTGCTTTAATTAAAGAGGGCTTTAGTAAGTAGTTATAGGGTTAGTTTAGAAATAGTATATAGTCTAGGTAGTTATCTAAGGGTAGTAGGTAGCTATGCCCTTAGTATATTAGTTTATATTTAAGTTAAACCATTATTATAGCATAGGCACTATAAATATACTTAGCTATTCTATTAGCTTTTATTTATTAGTAAAAGTAAAGTAAATAGTAGTTAAGGTAGAGATTAATTAAGGCTATAGCTACTTTAGTTTTAATTAGGGTATATAGCATAGCTTTAAATATATTAGTTATTATCCTTAGGCACTTAGTCTATTTAAAAATAAATACCTTAGCTATACCTTTAGCTTTACTACTAACTTTAATAGGGGTATAGTGTAATTCTATATTATATGTAATTATACTTTAAATAACCTATATATATAGGAGTTATATATTATATAATAAGTATCCCTAGGTTAAAGCCATTAGTAATATAAGTATAAGCTACTATTATACTAATTTTAACTTAACTTAACTTTAGTATACTTTCTAGTAAAGCTTATAATAAACCTATACCTTAAGGAAGTAGGTAAATTAAACTAGTTATATTATATTAGTTTTAAGTTAGACTAGTAATATAATTACTGCGTACTACTTAGTAAAGTATATAAGTTTACTCTTCCCTAGATTAAACTTAAGACCTAATTCTTAGGACTATTCTTAGTAAATTACCTAAGTAGCCTTAAGGCAATTCTATATTTCCTTTACTATATACTTATATATAAGTATATTTATATTATTAGAGAAGCTTATTATAAGTATAGAATATACTATTTAAAGCTTAGTATATAAAGAAGTAATATAGAGTAGAAAGAGAATAGGGGAAATTAAGGACTTCTATAGTATACCTATAGTTATAAGTAAAGGGCTAGTAAATTTACTATTAAAATAGAGATTAGTAGTATATTTAGTAGTAAAGAAGTAAGTTTATATTATTATTTATATAAAAATCCTAGTAGCTATAAGGGTATAAGTTAGTTTTTTATAGTAAATAGTGTTAAAGGCTACTAATATATTTAGTTAGAGTAGTAATATAATATTACTATAGTACTACACTATATACACTAATTCTACTAAAACACTTAGTATAACTTCTATTAACCTATTTACTCTATTACTTATTTATAGGTTAGGTAGTATACTACTTAATTTAGCTATAAGGGTAAGCTAACTTACTACTATTACCTTTATTACTTTACTAATAATATTAAGAAGTAAGATAGGGTACTAAGCCCTTACTCTATACTATTCTATTAAGGTCTTACTTAGCTTATAAAGAATAACTACTTTTACTTACTAAAATAAAGCTAAATAGTAGCTAATATAGTAGTATATATTAAGTAGGTAGGTAAGGGTTTTAGTTAGTAGCTTACTATATACTTTAAGGTAACTAGCTAGAAGTTTATTTAGTTTTAGTACCTTTTAGCTAGCTAGGCTTTTAATAATACTATAAATTTTATTAATATTAAAGTAGTTTTTTAATAGAAATGTTATAGTATTAAGGTAGTTATTAAAATTCTTTAGTATATTATTAAGTTAGGCTTAGGAGGAAGGGAAGAAATAGTTAGCTAGTATAACTGCTTTCTCTTAGTATAATTTAGTAGTTATAATATCTATACTCTTACCTTAAATAAAATTAGGAATTTACTACTATTTTAGTAATAGTTTACTATAAAGCTATACCTAATGTTTAAGTTTCTATAGGCTTTCTCTATAGGTAGTAGCTACCTTAATAATAAAGCACTAAGCACTATACCTTTTATTATTAATAGTTTAGTACTATATTTAAGCTATATTAATAGTAAGTTACTAGTTCTCCTTAGTATAGAATATTTACTACTACTTTAATGCTTTTTTTATATTTTAGGTAGCTTCTTTAGTATAGTAATTTTACTATAGATTTAGCTTAAGGCTGCCTTAGGGTTCCCTTAAAACTACTAAATCTATAATAGATTAAAGCTTAGCTATTATCTATTCTATATAGCTATTAATTTCTATAGGTATCTAAAGTAAAGGTTTAGTAAGGTTATAGTAGAACTATATTACTGCCTTAGCTACTATAAAGTTATTCTCTATATATAGCTATTTAAAATAAAGTAAGTAGTTACTATATAGCCTTAGGCTAGTGTTAATATAAATAAGCTATAGAATATAGTTAAATCTAGTAAGGTCTAGTCTCTCTATAAATTTAGCTTCTATATTATAGGTAACCTAAGTATAGTTAATAGTGCTATCCCTTTTACCCTATATTCTCTAAGTTACTTTACCCTATAGTGTTATAAGTTTAAGCTATTACTATATTATTAGTGCTAAAAGTATATTGCTTTTTATTAAGGTTTAGCTATAATAATTTTAAAATAAGTAGTGCTAATTAAAGTTTCCTATAAAAATACTATAGTTTAAAGGTAGGGCTATTATAAAATTAATAAAGGGTAATATTTAATTAGGTTTATAAGTTAGGGAATATATTAAGTAAATATAATATCCTACTAATATTATTAAATACTAATCCTTACCTATATATATTAACTATACCCTAGGCTTATATTAGTAGTTTATATAAATTATAATATAGCTACTTTAAATAGTAAGTTAAAAGTAGCTAAGGCTAAGGTTAGGTAGTTTACTATTTATAGTTTCTAGCTTTTATATTATTATTATATTAGCTTTAGGTTAGGACTTTAGTGCTAAATATATAAGGTAGGTTTTCTTTTATATATTTTAGTATATAACCTTTATTATATACTCTATATAGTGTATTAAGTTAGGCTTAGCTTATTTAATACTATAGTAGCTATAGGCTATTAACTTAAAAAGGCCTTTATAGTAGCTTATAACTACTATATTAATTCTAGTTAAGTATTAGGGAGGTAGGTATATAGTTTACTAACTTACTTTTATAGTAAAGCCTTTTATAATAATAAGTTACTTATATCTCTCCTTTAGCTATAGCTAAATACCTTTATTTAATTATTTTTCTTTAGTATTAAAGGTTTAGTAAAGGCTAGGGGCTATGCTAGGTATATAGTATATATATAGTTTTATTATTTATTTATAACATTATATATATAAGACTATATAGGGTAAGGTCCTAAGTAGTTAATATAGCGTTTCTATATAGCTCCTAATAGCGCTAGGTATAATTATTTACCCTCCTTATGCTAACTAAATATATAGTAGCTATACTATAGGGGTAATATATAGTATATAGCTATATAGCTAAATTTAAAGCATTTAAAGTATTATTAAGGATAAATAGTATTATTATAAGGCTTAGCCTTAAATATCTTAGCTTTATAAATAATTCTAGTATAATATAGCCTATTTACTATATTAACTTTATTAATAGTAATAATTAAAGGGGATTAGGTTATAGTGCTATATAGCTTTTATACTATAACCTTTACTAAACCCTATCTATTAGCTATAATTATATTTTAAAGGATATTATCCTTCCCTTAGTTCTATATATAGTATATAGGAAAGCCTTTAATAATAATACTAAATATATATTAGTTTAGCATTACTTTTAGTTTAAAAGCAGTGCTAATTTAGGCTATATTATTAGTATAAGGCTTTACTATATTTTAGAATATAATTATAGTATTACTACTATAAAGGTAATGCACTACTATAGCAGTATTAGTACTAATAGCTTAGTTAATAGCTATAATAGTTTTTTTAAATAAGTAGTTTTATATAGCTTTAGCTATTATACTACTTTTAATAATAGTTTTATAGTAAATATAAGGTAATACTATTACTATTATAGCTTAGATTTAATAAATAGGTAGTTAAGTAATACCTTTAGTAGTAATACTAGCTTAGCTTAAGGTTATTATATTTTTAGTGCTAATAGCTTTTTTTACTATTTATTTAATAACTTTTTTTAAGTTTTTAACTATAATAAGCTTATTAAGTAATAATAAGGTTAATTTTATTAATATTTTAGTATAGGTTTAAGGTATAAAGAGGCTATATTAAGTATATATTAAAGCTATATTATTAATATAAAGAATAATATTCTATACACTCTTTAATACTATAATTAGTATAAGTTTAGCTATTTTATTATATTTAATAGTAAGGTAGTTTAGTATTTACTTATATATAAATAGTAGTGTAAAAGTAACTTAAGGCACTATTAATATAAAGCTACCCTATTCTATAAGTAAGTAGTAGTAGCTTTATATAAGGCTATAATTCCTACTATTAATATTTATTAGTATTGCCTTATTTACTATGCCTATGCTCTAGCACTAATACGCTATTAGAGATAGGGTAAAATAAATATAGCGATTCTTTTTCTATACTTTTTAAGAGGTTTAGAGTCGGTTCTGCGTCGCTACTATGGTGTGGGCGAATTCGCGAAAAAGTTTTTTTTTTAGTATTGCTTATATTTAAATCTCTATATTTAGATATAATTATATAACCTAAGAATTATTTACTAAGGTAATTAAATAGCTAGTATTATAATATATATTATATTAAATATTTAGTTTTACTAAGTCTAAATAAATCTATAATTATAAATATATTTATATATAAAAAGCATATCCTAATCCTATATCTTACTAAGGATTAACAGTTAACCAATAAACTAATATTAAAGTTTTTTAATTTATTTATATAAATACCTATACTACTACCTTTAAGATATTTTCTATTACTTATATAGACATTATTATATAATTACTAATAGCTAAAAAAGAAAAAAAATAAAAGTTTAAAATTTAATTATAAGCTAGTAATAATACCTATTTAGGCATTTTATAATCTCTTTTAAGATATTTAAATAAAGTATTATTAAAATTAAATTATACTAAGTAAAAATAATAAAGTTATACTAGTTAATTAATTTCTATAAATTATACCTACTCTCTTTAATTATTATTAAGTAGAATACTACTTTAATTTTCTTAATAATTTTCTTACTATTTTATATTAAAAAAAGGAATTTAAGTATTTATATTAGTATTTAATTATATTTTTATAATATATTTTATATTTATAAATTAGCTTTTATCTTATAATTATAATTAGTCCTCCTAGCTATCCACTAAATAGGCTGCCTATATAGGCTAAACTACTATAGAAATTAGTTTTAATTAATAATTACTAAATAATATACTTCTATTTAACAATAATCTTTATTAATTAAATTAGAAATATAGTTATAATAAAGATTACTATTTATTTCTACATATAATGCCTTATTATTAAAGTTAATTATTTCTATAATTACTATATAGAGTATTATACTAACTAGGATTAGTAAATAATTATTCCCTATTATTATAATTATTTAAGCTATATATTTATTAACTAAATATATTATTTTCTTTTATAGAATATTATCTATATTATTATTACTATTTTAATATAAACTATTTATATAATATTATTCTATATAAGAAATTATAGAAGTATTAGTTTACTACTAATTTATATTTCTCTTTTATTAGTATAGTAATTATACTTTTATACTCTTTAATTTATATTAAGAATTAGTTAATTATTATATTTATAGTTAGTAGTAGAATTACTATCTAAATATATAGATTTAATGCCTAATATACTATTTATAATTATATAATTTTATCCTAATAATAAGCTTTTATATTTTATAATAAATTATAAATAAAGATTATTAAGTCTTTACTATTATAATACTTTTATAATATATATTTTACTAATATAATATATTTAAGCGCTATACTTTATAGCTTTTAAAATCATTTTATAAGATAATTTTAGATTATTTTTAATAATATCTCTTAGAGTATCTCTTATTTTAAGGTTATAAGAAGCTAGCTATACTAATTTAAAGCTTAG
>AFRA01001410.1:0-10481 GCA_000223055.1 Claviceps fusiformis PRL 1980
CAGTGCTCTGCTCTGTAGAGCAGTGGATCTGTACGTGCACGCTCACTAAGCCCACTACCTTAGTAAGCTGTGCTCTATAGCACCCACCTCCATTATTTCTAATAGTAATGTTTTATAATAATTCTTAGTTAGTAAAGTAAAGTCTCTTTAGTAAGAGTTTAGCTTAAATTTTTACTAAATACTTTTTATAGCTAAGAATAAGAATTATTTTTTTATTAAGAAAATAATTAACTAAGTAAAGTAAGTTATAAGTAATAAATTCTTTTACTACCTATATTATATTTTTTAAGCTAACTTTTAGTATATTTATAATAAAATCTAATAAAATACTATAAAAAGGTATAAGCTTTATTTAAAAGGGTTTTATTTCCTTTAGAGCTTAAGATTAAAGAACTATATTTTCTCTATAAATATTATAATATACTATATAGGTATATATTTAGCTACTTATATATAGAAAGTAAACTATAAAAAGCTCTTTAGCTATTCTCCCTACTTTAAAATAGTAAGTATTATTATAGGTTAGCTAAAGAAAGGCTTTTATATAGTTTTAAGGGATATAGAGTTAGTATAATCCTTTTAAATTATAGTAATAAAGGAGTTTATTATTTTAAAAGTTCTAGCTATATAAAGGAATTTATAATTAGTTTTAATTAGCTTAGTATTACCTTTCCTTATATATAGTAATACCCTTAATAATCTAGCTATACTCTATATTATATTAATACTTTATTATAATAGAATTCTTTAAATCTTTATTTATAATAATAAAGGCTATAAATTCCTCTTTAAAGTATATATAAATATTAAGTTTATTAAAGCTATTATAGTTAGCTACTTCTCTATAGCTAATATTAACTATAAATAAAAAAGTATATTAAGTACTATATTTAAAATACTAAAAATATAAATAATATAGATTTTAAATTATAAAAAATAATTTATAACTTTAGTAAGCTTAAGGTTAGCTTTATTAAAATCTATTATTATAAAAAAGGTATACTTAATAATTCCCTTTATTAGTAAGTAATTAGTAATAATATTTATAGCTAATATATTTTAAATTAAGCTATTTTTCTTAGTTTCCTCATTCCCTATATAATTATAGCTACCTTTACCTTTATTAAGCTATATCTCTTTTTAATAGCTAAGGTTAGCGAAAAGAGAAATAAAATAGGGTATAGTTTATTACTATTAATATTCTTTTTAAAGATATTAATATTATTTTAATTAATTATTAATTAAAAAGTATATAGGCTAAAACCCTTTTTATATATATTAACTTTAAAAAAAAGAGGCCTTTTAAAGTTATAGTACTAAAGTAGAATCTTAATATATAAGAGTTTCTAAATTACTTTAAAAAATATAATTTCTTACTTTAAGGGTATAAAACTTACTTACTAAGCTATATATTTTTATACTTATTTAAATAACTTAATAAAGAGTTTATTTTTTTTATAAAGATTTTAAAGTATTTTAGTTTTTTTATTTTATAGAGGTTTAATATATAAATTAAATTAAAGAATCTTTATATAAAAAAAACTAACTATTTTAATAAAGGTTTTAAAGCTTAAAAGTATAGTAAGTATTTAAAGGTTTTTAAATACCTTAATATAGTTATTAATATTAGTAATACCCTTTATATTTATAATAAAACTTAAGAGCTAAATTAATAAATAGCTAATAAATAACTTTTTAGTTATTATATATAAATAGCACTTTTTAAGGATTTTAAATATAATTTTAAAGTAAATTAAATACTTTTTAAGGGTATTAAAAAAAATTATAATATTATTAATATATATTTATATAAAGGCTTAGTATTTATAGAATTACTTATTTATAAAGTACTAAGTATATATTAAGGAATTCTTATATTTTTATATTATAATATAGAATACCTTAATTTCTCTTTTAAAGATAATTACTATTTTATTATAGTATTTATATTATATTAAAAGCTAGTTAAAGAAACTAAAAGTATTTAAAAGGGATATTTAATATTTTCTATATATATTCTTTATAATATCCCCTTAATTAAGTAAAGAGTATATATTTAAAATAGTAATACTATTTATAAGTTTTATATTAATTATTACTCTTTCTTTATATTTTTTTTTAATATTATATTATATAAGGAAACTAAGGTATAGATATAGTACCTTTTCTTTTATTTTAAGGTAGAATACTTTATTAGTTTTATACTTTTTATTAAAGATTTTATAAAACTTTTTAAAATTCTTTTTACTTAAGTAATATATTTATAAAGGTTTTAGCTAATTTTACTAACTATTAATAAAATTAATATATATTTATTTCTTCTTAGGTATTAATATTACCCTTTAGTTATAATAAATATTATACTTATTAATAAGTTTAATAAGTTTTTTTATAGCTATTAAATTAAGATTTATAATTTTAATACTAAATTTATTTATAATAAATAAAATATTATTTAGGTATATAATACTATATAAAGGGATGCTATTATTAACTACTTTAAGGTTAAGGTTATTAGCTATATCCTTAGTATTTTTCTTTATTTTAAAAAAGAAAGATATTTTTTAGTATTATTTATTTTTTATAGCTTAGTAAAATATTAATATTATAATTATAAAAAGTAAAAAAGTCTTTAATATTATTTATAGTAAAGTAAGAGTTTATAAAGTTTAAACTTTAAAGGTTTCTTAGTCTTTAGTTAGGCTTAATATAAATTAAAAAGTTTATAAAGTTACAAATTAAAAAGTATTTTACTTACCTATAACTTATAATACTATTAAAAATCTAGTAGTTTTTTAAAATAAAGTAATAAACACCTATAGCTTTATATATTATATAGTTTTTTTAAAAAACTAGTATAAATTCTAAGCTATATAGTAGTATAGTAATATAGTATATTATAATAACTCTTTTAATTAGAATTATATTAGTAAGGTAGAAAATATAGCTAAGTATAGTTATATTATATATAGATTAAAAAATAACCCTAGGGTTAATAAAGTTAATTTTAATGCTATAATTATATATAAAATCTATACTAATTAATAATTTTAATATAAGCTTTTTTATTATATTAATAATTATAGTAAAGTAACTAAATATTAATTTTTCTTTAGCTTTACCCTTAATATAAAAGTTAAAAGTAATAGTTTTTATAATATAAAAGAAGGAATTTATACTATTTATAAATTTAGGCTTTTAAGTTTCTTATTAAATATTATAACTATTTTACTAAAGCTACTCTTTATTAACTAATTATGATGGATTCGAGCTGGAGGCTCGGATCCTTAGCGGAACAGGAGAGGAGCATGTAAGGAGCATGTAAGGAGCATATAAGGTAACCTACCTTACCTAGAGGGCAAACCCTATAAGTATATATTATATATAAACTAGATATAAAAATTTAGAACTTTTTCGCGAATTCGCCCGCACCGCAGTAGCGACGCGGAACCGACTCTAAACCTCTCAAAAAGTGTAGAAAAAGAATCGCTGCATCCGTTTTACCCTATCTCCAATGGCGCATTAGTGCCAGAGCGTGGGCGCGGTGGATGAGGCGATGCCAATGGATATTAACAGTGGGAATCGTAGCCTTACATAGAGCTGCCACTATCTACTTATAGGATAGGGTGGCTTTATATTAACAGTGCCTTAAGTCACTCCTACGCTACTGCCTATATATAAGTAAATACTAGACTACCTTACTATTAAATATAATAAAATAGCTAAACTTATACTAGCTATAGTGCTAGAGAGTATATAGAATATTATCCTTTACGTTAATAATATAGCCTTAATACGTGCCTAACACAGCCTCTTTATGCCTTAAACCCACACTAAAACATTAATAAAATTAACCTTACTATTGCCTAATAAGCCTATTATAGTTAAAAACTTAGAAGAAGTTATTAAATAAGTAGTAAAGAAAGCTATTAGCACTAGGAATATAATAGCTCTAAGCTAGGCTAGTATTACTGCTAAAGGCACTACCTAACTACCTATCTATTAGATCTAGGCTATAATAATAGCAGTACTGCCTTACATTTACTACAAAACTATTATTAAAGGTAGTATAATAGCTAAAGCTATATAAAACTGCTTATTTAAAGAAACTATTATAGCTATTAACCAAGCCACTAGTACTAATACTGCTGTAGTAGCGTATCGCCTCTATAGCAGCAATACTATAATTACGTTCTAGGATACAGCAAAGCCTTACACTAATAATATAGCCTAGGTTAGCACTGCTTTTAAACTAAAAGCAATGCTAAACTAATATATATTTAGCATTATTATTAAGGGCTTTCCTATATACTATATATAGAACTAAGGGAAGGATAATATCCTTTAAAACATTATTATAGCTAATAGATAGGGTCTAGTAAAGGTTATAGCGCAGAAGCTATGCAGCACTACAACCTAATCCCCCTTAATTATTACTATTAATAGAGTTAATGCAGTAAATAGGCTATACTACGCTAGAATTGTTTATAAAGCTAAGATATTTAAGGCTAAGCCCTATAACAACACTATCTATTCCTAATAATGCTTTAAATGCTTTAAATTTAGCTATATAGCTACACACTACGCGTTGCCCCTGCAGTGTGGCCGCTGCGCATCTGGTTAGCATAAGGAGGGTGAATAATTATGCCCAGCGCTATTAGGAGCTATATAGAAATGCTACATTAACTGCTTAGGACCTTACCCTACATAGTCTTATATATATAATGTTACAAATAAATAATAAAACCGCGTATACGCTACATACCTAGCACAGCCCCTAGCCTTTACTAAACCACTAATACTAAAGAAAGACAGTTAAATAGAGGTATCTAGCTATAGCTAAAGGAGAGATATAAGCAACCTATTATTATAGAAGGCTTTACCACAGAAGCAAGTTAGCAGACCGCGCACCTACCTCCCTAACACTTAACTAGAATTAATACAGTAGTTATAAGCTACTATAGAGGCCTTCCTAAGTTAATAGCCTATAGCCGCTACAGCACTAAACAAGCTAAGCCTAACCTAACACACTATATAGAGTATATAATAAAGGTTATATACTAGAATATATAAAAGAAAACCTACCTTATATATTTAGCGCTAGAGTCCTAACCTAGAGCTAATATAATAGCAATATAGGAGCTAGAAACTATAAATAGTAGACTACTTAACCCTAGCCTTAGCTGCTTTTAACTTACTACTTAGGGTAGCTATACTATAATTTATATAAACTACTAGTATAGGCTTAGGGTATAGTTAATATATATAGGTAAGGACTAGTGCTTAATAACATTAGCAGGATACTATATCTACTTAATATATTCCCTAACTTATAAACCTAATTAAACATTACCCCTTATTAACTTTATAGTAGCCCTGCCTTTAGACTATAGCGTTTTTATAGAAGACTTTAACTAGCACTACTTACTTTAGAATTATTATAGCTAAACCTTAATAAGGAGCGATACACTCCTAGTGCTAGCAATATAGTAGTGGCTTAAACTTACAATGCTATAGGGTAAAGTAACTTAGAGAATATAGGGTAAAAGGGATAGTACTATTAACTATACTTAGGTTACCTATAATATAGAAGCTAAATTTATAGGGGGACTAGACCTTACTAGATCCAACTATATCCTATAGCTTATCCGCATTAGTACTAGCCTAAGGCTATATAGCAACCGCCCGCTTTGTTTTAAATAGCTATATATAAAGGACAACCTTATAGTAGCTAAGGCAGCAATATGGTTCCGCTGCAACCTTGCCAAACCTCTGCTCTAGATACCTATAGAAATTAATAGCTATATAGAATAGATAATAGCTAAGCTTTAATCTATTACAGATTTAGCAGTCCTAAGGGAACCCTAAGGTAGCCCTAGGCTAAATTTATAGTGGAATTACTATACTAAAGAAGCTACCTAAAATATAAAGAGAGCGTTAAGGTAGTAGCAGATATCCTATACTAAGGAAAACTAGTAACTTACTGCTAATACAGCCTAGATATAGTATTAAACTATTAGTAATAAAAGGCACAGTGCCTAGCGCTTTACTATTAAGGTAGCCACTACCTATAGAGGAAGCCTATAGAAACTTAAACGCTAAGCGCAGCTCTATAGCAAACTACTACTAGAATAGTAGTGAATCCCTAACCTTATTTAAGGCAAGGGTGTAGACGCTATAACCACTAAGTTACACTAAGAGAAAGCAGCTATACTAGCTAACCACTTCTTCCCTTCCTCCTAAGCCTAACTTAATAATATACTAAAGAATCTTAATAACTACCTTAATACTATAACGTTTCTATTAAAAAACTACTTTAACGCTAATAAAATCTATAGTATTATTAAAAGCCTAGCTAGCTAGAAGGCACTAGGACTAGATAAACTTCTAGCTAGTTACTTTAAAGTATATAGTAAGCCACTAGCTAGGACCCTTACCTACTTACTTAATGCATGCTACTGTATTAGCTACTACCTAGCTCTATTTTAGTAAGTAAAAGTAGTTATTCTTTACAAGCTAGGCAAGACCCTAACAGAGCAGTATAGAGTAAGGGCCTAGCGCCTTATCTTACTTTTTAGTATTATTAGTAAAGTAATAAAGGTAGTGGTAGCAAGTTAGCTTACCCTTATAGCTAAATTAAGCAGCACACTGCCTAACCTATAAATAGGTAATAAAGCGGATAGGTTAATAGAAGTTACACTAAGTGTTTTAGTAGAATTAGTGCGTGTAGCGTAGCACTACAGCGGCATTATATTACTACTCTAACTGGATATATTAGCGGCCTTTAACACTATTTACTATAAAAGACTAACTTATACCTTTATAGCTACTAGGATCCCTATGTAAATAGTAGCGTAGACTTGCTCCTTTACTACTAAATATACTGCTAACCTTTATTTTAATAGTAAATCTACTAGCCCCCTACTTATAACTATAGGTATACTATAGGGATCCCTAATCTTCCCTATTCTCTTCCTACTCTACATTGCCCCTTTATATACTAAGCTCTAAGTAGCACATTCTATGCTTATAATAGGCTTCTCTAATAATATAAATATACTTATATATAAGCACATAGCAGAGGAGATATAGGATTGCCTTAAGGCTGCCTAGGTAATTTACTAAGAATAGTTCTAAAAATTAGGTTTTAAGTTTAATTTAGAGAAGAGCGAACTTATACACTTTACTAGGTAGTGCGCAGTAATTATATTACTAGTCTGACTTAACACTAATATAGTGTAACTAGTCTAATCTGCCCGCTTCCTTAGGGTATAGGTTTATTGTAAGCTTTGCTAAAAAGCATACTAAAGTTAGGTTAAGTTAAAACTAGTGTAGCAGTGGCTTATACTTACATTGCTAGCGGCTTTAACCTAGGGATGCTTATTATATAATATATAACTTTTATATATATAGGTTATTTAGAGTATAATTGCATATAGCATAGAATTGCACTATACCTTTACTAAAGTTAGCAGCAAAGCTAGGGGTATAGCTAAGGCGTTTGTTTCTAAATAGACTAAGTGCCTAAGAATAGTAACTAGTGCATTTAAGGCTATGCTATATGCTTTAGTTAAAACTAAGGCAGCTATAGCCCTAATTAACCTCTACCTTAACTACTATTTACTTTGCTTTTACTAATAAATAAAAGCTAATAGAATAGCTAAGCGTATCTATAGTGCCTATGCTGCAATAGCAGCTTAACTTAGACATAGACTAACGCGCTAAGGGCGCAGCCGCCTACCACCCCTAGATAACTACCTAAACTATATACTATTCCTAAACTAACCCTATAACTACCTACTAAAGCCCTCTCTAACTAAAGCGCTTACCCTAGAATAGAAGGACTGCTAGTACTAAGAGTAGGCTGCTGTATAAGCGCGCTAGACTTATATTAACTATATAGCAGTAAAGCTTAACCTTAACTTTACCTTTACTGCTAAAGTTATCTGCCTTTACTTAGGCCTTACTAAGTATAAATCTATAGCGCTTATATAAATATATATAGAATAAATTAGGCTTAATGCCTTTCTTTTCCGCTAATACGTTCCTAAAGTGGATTTGCTAATATATAGCTGCTAAGCTAATAATAAGGACTACTACTATATCCTACTATCTTATGCAAATTTTAATTACCTCTGCCCTATTAACACTAGTATATACCTAGTGCGTAACTAATGTAAAGTTAGGGAGGCGTTAGAGTATAATAGGCTAGTAACTATACTTATAAAGTAGCTTATATTAATAGGGCGCATTCTTTAATTCTAACTTACTAAAAGTTTTTAAGATTAATAGGCTAAAGATACTAAAAAGCTAATAAGAAAAGGCACTTAGTGTAGCATAGGCACAGAAACACTAGGGAACTGTACAGATATCACAGCTAGAATGTATTATTATAACGCATAACTTATATTTACTAATACATAAAAAACAGCGACCTAAGAGATAATAAAAAACAGGTATAACGCTCCCACGCTAGCCCTAGGCCTACGCCCTATCGCCCCCCCCCTCCCCCCCCCCCCTCCTCCTTTAGGTTATCCTTTACCTCCACTGCTATATAGCCTTATATAGCTACTGTGCTAAGCCTATAGACCTTCTATAGAATCTCTCCTAAGATATTATTTTGCTCCTTTAGCGCATTAATAATGCAGTAGGCCTATAGTAGTATCTTGCCCTTAACTAAGGTTAAAGCTAAGACTACTATAGCACTGCTAGTAGCCTACACTACTATATTAATAGATAGGCCTACCTACTTTATAAGCTATACTACCTTTTTCTAAGTAGTGTTATACTCCTTAGCCTACCTATAAGTTAGCACTACACTAATACTATAGCTAAACTATAGCTACACTGCTTTATACTTATATTAATAGGCTCCTTAAAGGCATAGAGGTCTTATATATTTATTACTTACTTAATAGCCTCCTAGTATAATATAATATTTAAATTTAGCTATAAAACTAATTAGCTATTACTAAGCCACTAATGTGGATAGGGAATATAATACTTATACCTAAATAAGTCTTTTTTGCTTTTATATACTTAAAGTATACACTACTAGTACTTATTTAAATTAGTAATAGTAATAGCTTAGGTTAGAAGGGGGTACTAACCTTTAGTGCTATAGCACTGTTTTTTAATGTTTTTAGCTTGTGTTAGGTAAGCCTTATAGGGCTAGGCCTGTAATTAGCCTAGCTATAGGTAGGTTAGCAGTGGCAGTGTGTTAAGAAGGGAATAGTACTTACCCTAAGGGCAATAATTAACTTATTTGTAAGGGTGGGTGGCATCTTTAATGACGCTATAGTTAGTTAGGGGCAGTGATGGGGCGGCACTGCTGTAAAAATAGAAATAGAGATATACTTATAATAGAGATAATAGATAAAGAAGGAAGGAAGAAAAGAAGAGGTTAGAGATAAGGGAAAGAGGGTATATATATCTCTCTCTTTCTATTATATAACTAATGGTTAGCTAATAGCTAGTTTAGTGATAGCTAGCTGCTAGCTAATGTAACTAATGCTATAGAGATATAGAAGCTAGAGGAAGGTTTTAGGCAAGAGGGCAGTAGCCTAAGGGAATTAGATAGGGACTAGTATAGAAAACAGACTAAGCGCTTAAGGTAACTTACTATAACACATAGACCACCCCTAAGGGTATCCTACGGCACCACTGCGCCTCTACTAACCTAGTTTACTTCCTATTCTATATTACACACTCTCCTGCAATACTAGTTAAGTTTAGCTAGCAGCGTACCTCTTTCTATAGTCGGAACTAGTATAGAGCTACTACGGCTCTACTGCGGAACTTAAACAAAGGCTGTATATAGGTTTTCCCCCCTATACTAGGGTTTTTCCTATATAGTCTCAGTAGCAGTGGTACTAGAATTGGGCCAACAGCCCAACTAGTGTATTAAATAAATAAATAAATATATAAACTAGATATATAGTAGAGGGGGATAGTAACCTTTCCCTCTCCTTTATAAATAATAATAACTTTATTAACACTAAATTATAGTTACTATTTAGGCTAGTTTATAATAATTATTATTTATTATAACGCTACTTATAATATTTATCTTTATAAGAATAGTGTAATAAATCCTTAGTATTATAAATAGGTAGCTTAATTAAGTAATATATAGAACTTACACTATTTCTATAAAACTATTGCTTTATTAGTAGCTTAGCTTAAGGAACTATACTACTATATAGCTATAATAAACTAGGCATTCTATATAAATACCCTAATATAGGCTAACTAAGTATAACCTAAGTATAAGCTACTTTTAATAGAGAACCCTTATAATAAGAATAGGGCCTTATTTTAAGCTTAGTAGAGCCTTATAGTATATAAGCTAGAGGCTAACTTAAACTTTATTAGTATTAATTATTATTAGAAATAATGGAGGTGGGTGCTATAGAGCACAGCTTACTAAGGTAGTGGGCTTAGTGAGCGTGCACGTACAGATCCACTGCTCTGCAGAGCAG
>AFRA01001411.1:0-10478 GCA_000223055.1 Claviceps fusiformis PRL 1980
CTTAATAATTTATAAGGTAAACTATATAAAATTCTAAGTTAATAAAGTATAATATTTAAGCTAAACCTATTAATAATAATTAAAGTATATTAATAATTTTATATATTAAAGCTATAAAAAGCTATAAAAAACCCTTTATTAAAATAATATAATAAGTAATTATTAATTAACTTAATAGATATAGAAATTAAATAATAATTAAAAACTATTATAGCTTTAAGAATATAATATAGTATTTTATAATATTAAGTAAAATAAAAAAAAGTTAATAAAAACTTAAAGTAATATAATATTAAAAAACTTTATTATTAATTATTAAAGCTATAAAACTTTTATAAGAAAAACCTTAATATAGCTAAGTTATTATATAATTTATAAAAATAATTAAAATACTACTAAATATAAAAAGAAGTATTATTAAGGTTATTTAAAGATAATACTTTAGTATAGCTAAGGGTTATAAAATATATAAAGTATATAAAAAAAAATATTCTTTAAGCTAAAAAAAAAGAATATAAAAAACCTTTATAAAAATAAAGAATAGCTTTAATAATTTAGCTAAGGTAAAAAAATAAAAATAAATAGCTACTTTAAAAGCTTTATAAAAGAATATATAAATAAAGTATTAAAAAAGTAAAGAATAAATAAAAGTAATAAATAAAGCTTTAAAAAAGCTTAAATATAAAAATACTAAAATTATATAGCTTAGTGTTTTTTATAAGTATATAATTATAACTAAATAATAAGCTTATAATATAGTTTATTAATAAGTTATTAAATAAAATATAAAATAAAAACTATAAAAGATTTCTTTAGTATAAAGATATATTAATATTAAAAAGAAAGGGGTAATATTATAAGCTATAGGCTTAGAATATAAAGACTATAAAATAATAATTACTTAACTTTATATAAAATAAACCTATTATAAATTAAAATAAGAAAAATCTATAATAATATATTTAAAGTATATAATACTATTATAATAATCTTTACTATAAAATCTATAATAACCTATATAAAGTACTACTTATACTAACTATAGAACTAATAAAGTTTTTTATAATAAATATAGTAGCTAATAAAGAAAACCTAAATAAATAAAATAAGAAAGTATAAAGTATAGAAAAGGGAATAAAACTTTAGGAAGTTTATTCTTATTCTCTAGCTTTCTTATTCTTTTTTAGTCCTTATAAATAGAAGTAGAGTTCCGACCTATACATTATCTATTTCCGTGCCGTGACATGATGCTTGCTCAGAGAAACAACTCGCGACAGCCTGCTGTAAATGGACGTCGTGAATAATATGTAAACATCGGTTAGCATATGCCGCTCACAAAGCTGCGATTCACTGTTTCGGGAGATGATTGAATGTGCTTCTTGTCTGAAATCGAGCATAGTTATGTGCGATTTTGTGATTTTGTGATTTTATGACTATGTGTTTGATTTTATTTTCCGTAGCGCTGCTTAAACTATACATGCGACCGAATCTTCCTTCTAAGACGAGACTAAATTTCAGAAATCAAAAAATCAAAAGAAATGTGAAAAGATCAAGAGGAGAGTTAAAATTAAAAATTTAAAAAAAGATTATGAAAAGAAATCCAAAAAGAAATCCAAAACAAAATCAAAACAAAAAAGTCTTATTTTCTCCCATCTCCCATCTCCTCTCTCCTCTCTCTCTCTCCTTCTCTTCCTCCTTCCCCCTTTCTCCTTCGTCCCATCGAACGTCTTCATTCAAAGCCTCTCCCCCTCGCAGCTTTTCGTCCCGATCCTCCCGTCCCGTCAACACAATAGACCATCGTGCAGCCAGATTCGGTCAAGTCCTTGCCCACTTCTGCCGGCTTCACCACGTACATCGTCACCGCACTCAACTACGTAATCAATTACACAAGTACTCCCCTTTCCTTCTGCTGTATCTCTTTCTCCAGCCTCATCTATATCTCCCAGCCGTGTCCCTTGTCCGGCATGCTCCTCCGATCAATACCGGGTATTGCGAACAGCCTCCACAGTCACGCCCCGCGGGCGTTGATTATCCCAATGCCCCTCACGCGGCATGCGATCTCTACCAAGGAAAGACGGGGGGGGGGCGGCGGACCAGCTCATTCCTACCAGCTTCCCGCTCCCAAATATCATTACTTGAAAAGGAAAGGGAAGAAACAAAAACGTCATAGAAATACATAAAATATATAAAAAGAAATGCGTGCGTGTGAGACCCCCTTACACAACCCAAGACCCGCATCCCGCACGCGCGCACGCAACAAAGGAATTCTTCCTCAGCGCCACAACAAGTGTAGACTAGAATACAAAAACGACGTAATGAAAATACCACTGGACATCATCTTGTCTCCCTAGTTTCTGTTCTTGGCATACACGTGGGATGGGACAGACTAGTTCAGCCCACGCTGTGGCACGGACAAAGGACCGTGATGGCAAATCGAAGGGATGACGCTGACGTCAAAGAAAGAAGAAATCAAAGCAACAAAAAAGAGAAAAAAAAAAGAAAAAAAAAAGTCTAAGAGAAGGAAAGACAGAAAAACGCCCCGTTACCAAGTTTTGAGAGCAGTCAGCTTTCGCGTACGCCAGGAGCGAATACAACACGAAACGGGCGTCAGCTTAGCTTACACTTACACGATACACCATCACCGTCACATTTGAGCAGTACAGGCCGAGGCGAAGCATCAAAGACACCAACGCATGAATAAATGGCAACCATCGTGCAGGACAGGTCCGAGGCACTGGGTCAAAAATGTGCTATGCCGTGTTCGAAATGCGACATGCGCATGAGGCGCGCTCGTGCAAAGTACTCTTCTCATGACACTTGTGCTACAGCTTGTGGGAAAGGTGACGACATATTGCACCTCGGCCCCATGTATGCCAAAAAAAAAAAAAAAGAGGCAACATGTCGTAGAATCGAAATGGGAAGTGCACTGCCACCGGCAATCCCCTCTGGCTGCGAATGGGTGCAAGACGCGACAACTTTCTTGAGACTGCGTAGGAGAAAATCATGAGGTAAGCACGGGGCGATGCGGCACATGAAAAGAATACGTCAAGGCACATACATGCATGCGGCTCTTCCTCTTCCAGTGGGGTATTTGGTCTGCTGTGCAACACTCGGAAAATCTCAGCTGAGTGAGACCTTCTTCAAGTCCCTAGGTACTTACACATATGCTGCCTTGCGGAAGATAGAGCTATTCTTGTCCCATCTGACCACCCACTTTCCTCTAGTAAAAAAAAAAAAAAACGGAAAACACTCAAACCGCCCGAGCTGACCTCAAGGATCAATTACATCAGTATCATGGAGTTTTCTCTCGATCCAATCGCTCTTCAAAAATCAAATGAAGATTTCGTGGACAAAGTGGACCGGCCTGGGCGAACCATTTGCATGTCATCCAGTCAGTCAAGGCGCTAAGAACTGCGGGAATAATATGTCACAAACTTACCGGCGTCATTCTATCCGGCCACGCGGGATCAAGCTTCCACCGCAAGCTCCTGACAAGAACATACAAAGTTGCCTTTAGTTGCAGCAGGGCGAACCGCTCACCAAGACAAGCTCGTTGGCCCCCATGGAACGAGATGAATTCAGCTCGAGACCTTCTTCGCCGATACTCCCTCTGAATATCTTGAAAGCCAAGTCCCCATCTCTGCGGCCGGAAGTCGTTCGGGTCGGGTCCCCACGCCTCCGGATCGCGATTAGTTGAATAGCAGTTGTATCCGACGTATGTGCCTGCTGGTACGAAGATGTCGCCTCCAAGCCAGACTGGCTGCGAGACCAGGCGGTTGATCAATTGTCCGATGGGTGGAAAGAGCCTGAGGCTCTCAAACACGACAGCGGATAGCAATGGCATGGAATAGAGGCTCTCATGGCTGATTGGCCCTTGGCCATGTGGTAGGAACTCCTTGTAAAGCTCGTCTTGTACATTCTGAGTAGCACAGTCTGATGGTTAGTATGGTAGATCCATACGGACATGTTTTCTTGGACAAACGTTTTTGACTTACAGGGTGCTTGGCTAAAAGATACAATGTGGAAATAATGGACAGCTGTGGGTTTTCCTGGCCGGCCACAAACAAGATTGTGACGTTGTCGCGAAATTGCTGCTCTGTGAACGTTCCGTCCTGCCTGGCATCCAGGAGTGCTCTCGGTAGTTTGTTCTTGGCATCATCATTCGTCTTGTCATCGATGCAGGTGCCTTCTAGCCCGGATACCAGTTGATCGGTGAAATGTGATGCCAACTCCCGGGCCCTCTGACGACTGGGAAATCCAAAGTTGTCCAAAAAGGGAAAGTTCATAAAAATGGGCCGGAAAATGTCCTTCTTAATCTTGTACTGTATCTGATGGAGATATGCAGTGTCGGATTTCATGGTCTACGCCAACTCGTTTGTGCCGTGTGGCGTTAAACATTAGTTGACGTGCGTCATCGCACTAGGAACGGAGGGGAAATTGAATAGACGGAGAGATTGAGAAAGGGGAAAGGAAAAAAGAAAAAATAGGGGGGGGGGGGAGGTCGGGAAGGAACTTGTTTGTTGGACATACACCAAAGTCGACGTTGAAAATAGTCTGCGCAAAGTTGGCGATGGTGTATCGCTGTATACTGGCTTGGATGCCGACTCCGCCATGACGACATTGTGCCTGGGCATCACTCAGGATGTTTCGCAAGGTGTGCGCATTGCCAAGCAGAATGTCCACGTCAGTGTTGGCTTGCAAACCTGGTTTGATGACACGCTGATAGCGCTTCCAGGATTCACCGTGGCTCGAGATGATGTTATCGCCTGTGAGCGCGGCCAAAACACTGTGGGGGATCTTCTTCTGGTTCCCGCTCTTGTGGTAGACGTCCTCGTGCTTGAAGAGGTCGGCGACGTAGGACGGGCGATGCACAAGGAGATTCCATCGAGCTGCAAAGAAAATTTTGGCGACGCCATGCTTTGTGATGGGCTCTTTGATGTATCTGTTGAACGTGTCTTGCTGGTCGACATCCTTGACGAGGGGCAGCAGGGCAACCCAAAAGGGGATGGTGGGGACTCGGCGAATGTCTTGCAGCGGAAGCAGGAGACGACGCAGGGAAAGAGCGACGGTGGTAACGAGCAGTACGAGCAGCACCAGTGGGGCCAGCAGGACAAGATGTGCCATTTTCAACAAGGAAGGCACGACTGCCAAAGGAAGGGCACGCCTGCCGAAGGGACGGCAAGGAGAAAACGGGGACGAAAGAGCAAGAAGGCAAGAGGCAAGAGGCAAGAGGCAAGAGGCAAAGAGGCAAATAGACGAGCGTCGCCAGACAGCAAAACATGCAGCACTGACCGAGTCGACATGTCGGGACTTACACTGCAGAGACTGCATGCAACGTGAGCCACGCGAGCTGTGAGCGGCCCCGAGCCAATTAAGCTTCTTCCCAAGCTAGCATGCATTTGCCGAACCTGGCGACGGCCATTTGGGTCAAGATGGGGTCAAAGCTGGGTTTCCATTTCCCGTCTCGCGCCGCCTGGCTTGCTTGCTTCATTCGTTTGTCCGGGACCAGGACCAAAAGACCAAAAGACCAGACACGTCATGCCGTACCACAGCTCGGAGAGCTCGACACGAGGGCTAGATGCCGTGCAACTGGCATCCCACAAAGCAAGGGCAAAAGGGCACGGGTTGCAGCCTGTGGCCGCCATGCGCAGAGCATCGCCCAGCCATGCAGAGGGAGGACAGGATCACAAAAACACAAAAACACACACGGACAAATACGAAAGAACAAAATCCATCGTGTTGGCAGAAATCTAGAAAACGCACAGACGGACCCACCTACCCCATCCCGTGGGCGGGCGACGGGACCCACAGTGCCCCTCCACTCGGACCAGATGTTGGAAAATTGACACCATCCGTCACGTCACGTCGGGTCTCCTCTTTCCGGCTTTAGCGGACGGCAGGCTTTGGGTATGGACCGCGTGCTTGAAAACACGATGCAACGACTCAGGAGACTTATGCCTGGCCCTGCACACGCATGGGCGGCAGCCGCTGCGTACTAGGTAGTTAAATAGACGGTGACACCAAATATCCGTCTTACCCTCATCTTGTCCTGCAGGATTCCCGCTAGGACTCGTTGCTTCGTCAGCGCATGAAAAAAAAAGGGGGGGGGGGGGGTTCTGAGAAAGAAAAAAAAAGACCTCAAAAACTTGCTCATATGCCGCGCGCTAAGGCCAAGCTGACCCTTGCCGAGCCGGCAAGAAATGGTCCTTGATATTGTATGGGGTCTAACTGGAAATGTGAGAATGCCTTGACAGCTGTTGACAGTTGTTGACAGTCATTGGCAGTCATTGGCAGTCATTGGCAGCCGCTGGCATTTGCTGTCAGCCCTTTTGCAGTCATTCGGCATCCATGATAGATGGCAAGAGCTCTGCATGGTCAGCTGCTGGCCAAGACAAGACTACCAAGACAAGAAGATCCGGATGGGGCGGCCTTGCTTTCACAATGCTGACGTTTTTTGACATGATATCCAGACCTATGTATAAATAATTTGCTCGTTGTGGAGAAGTGAGGAAAAGGAATCAGACGAACAAGACAAATCATAAAAGAAAAACAGAGTACGACCGTCGTCGACTCGGACTGCGGTAGGTCTATGCTTTTTTCCAGATGCGACTTGGAACTCGCTCTCTTTCTTCTGCAAGCCCCCTTTTTTTCTGCTCCAGGAAACCTAGTCTTGAGAGGCAGGCTGCAGCTTCTGCTCCCTTGACATCACTTTTCTCCTTTAATATCTTTATTTCCAATAGTCCAAGATTGCATTCACGTGTAAGCCCCCTTTCTTTTGGTCCGCTCAACATCCATCTTCGACATGTCATGCCAATCGACCAAGTCCGCGATGATCCTCGCCCAAACAAACCCCAAGCCCTCCTCCATACACCAACGGATCGTTGCAGGATTTGTCCGACATGATTGCGGTGAACTTGCTCAGTGTTTTGGCCCTTTTCAAATTCTCATCTCGTCGAAATGGCCGGAGATCCGGCAACACCTCTTGCAGAGCCGACGTTACAATGCATACCCGGAACGTGGCTTGACTCAGACGACACTTCAAGTGGATCTGGGAAACCAATCGTCGAGATGTTCCTGCGTGGTTTTTGAGACCCTAGACCCATCGAGACAGCAGATTGTCGGCATTATTCTGACCTCGGATGATACCATTGCTTTCGCGCCGGCAGTCCAGATGAAGCAGATCCAAGTCGATCGTTTCTTTGCGTCCTTGATTCTCGGCAATATACGCATCGACATCGCTGTAGACAGGGATGTACTTGGGAAAATAGACGTCGAAGCCGTCACCGACTGCATCGTCGACCTGTTTGATCGCAAGCTTCGATATGTGTCCAACTGCGACAAATGGGATCAGGGCGGCCGGTCCGTCTTTCGAGAAAGTGTCAGCCATTTCACAAGACGCGGCAAAAGAGTGGAATTCTGTCTGCCTGCCTTTCCCTGCAAGTCGTCCAGCACCGGAAAAGTCTTGTCCGAGGCACCGGATCTTGGCGAATACATGGCGCTCGAAAATATGCACAACTTCATACAAGACATAGAGGCCGTGTATGAGCCTGGCGCCAAGCTCTGGATCATTAGTGATGGCCACGTTTTCAGCGACTGCAGTGAGTGAAAACAGCATTCATCCATTTTCTTTTCTGAATTTCTTTTTTTCTGAATTCTTTTTTTTTCACCTCCTAATGGTGAGCCACGTTCAGAAAGCTGACCTCCAGTAAAGTTGGAGTTGACGACCATGTCGTTGACTGGTACGGCGCACGCCTGGAAGCCATGAACCAGGACATTGTAAAGCTTCACGCTGGGAAGGACAGGATTGGTTTCCGTTCTCTACCCGAACTATTCGCATTCCACTACGATGGCGGCGACGAGCTGTCCGGTGCGCGAGATGTTATCAGCATGCTCCCAGAATTGGTCCATCACATTGCGACCAAGATGACGCGCGAGGCCGAGTTGTGCCGCCAGATCTTGGTGATGGGATTCCAGCTCGATGATGTCGAGCTACGAAACATGCTGTCATCGCAGGATACCAGCATGGTCGCGCTGTATCGCGGCTTCTCCAGGTTTATGCTCGAGGATTTGACGACAAACAAGTACACGAGCCATCTGAGTCGCAGCCAACTACGTAAGAAATCCGCCAAGGTTGCCTTTGAAATGATACAGGTACGTTTGTCCACCATTTAGAAAAAGTGCATGAGAAAAAAAAAACCCCGTTATGCTGAGAAACGCGGGCAGAGAAATCAAGCCTATTCCAACCTAGTGCAGATATTATTCCCGCATCACGTCCGACTGTCGATTCACGCGTAAGTTGACATCTACAGTTCTCTCACCACCCCTTTTTTCTTTTCGTTCTCTCTCCTCTCACGGTTTTCCTTTTTCACAGAATTGCTAAAGAAACTTTACCACCTCCCCAGGCATGACAACGCCGGACCCAAGTTTGGCATCCAAATGCTAGGAAAGGACGTCATTCCAACAGACGTACTCCCTCCCAACGGAACCGACAGCAACTGCTGCGATAAACTTCACGTGCCCACCCCCTGGCACAACTGCGTCGTAGAAATTCGCGGCGATCACAGCTTGTACATTACCAAGTCAAGCGTGGCCCGTTGTGCGCTTTTGTCGGGAGAGTACACGGGGCGAATGCATGAGTCTTTTGGACAAGGAGAGTTTGTGTATTTGGAACCCCGACGAGGACATTCCTGATTTTGTTTTCTTTGTTTTTCTCTTGTTTTCTTCTTTTTCTTCTTCTTTTTCTTCTTCTTCTTTTCTTCTTCTTCTTTTCTTCTTCTTTTTCTTCTTTTTCTTCTTTTTCTTTCTTTTTTCTTTTCTTCTTTCTGCTATTTTCTCTATTCTCTATCTAGATTGTTAATTTTTGTGATCTTTACATTATCTATAATTCTCTTGGTGTTCTCCTTTCCTGTCTTTCTTTCGCCTTCTTTGTTATCCCCCATTGTTTTTGAGGTGGCCCAACGACGAGGTAAAAAACCCCCCGTTGTGGCTTGGCCGACGTACATGACATGACATGCATGACGGAGAAGTGGCTCGGCAGCACAGCACACTAAATTGAATGCTTGCAATATGACGGCTTCTGTGTGACATCTTCCGTATAACTTCTCCATATAGCCTCTCCAAACATGCCCCGCCATCAACACGAACGCGTGCAACATGGACAAGACTCTTGCTTGGCCCTTCTCCTCCCTCCCGACCCCCGACCGAGCCCCAGTCTTTGCATCTCATGCAGCATGATTTCGCCGAAAAACCATGTGTAATTTAATGAGTTTAATATAAATAATATATTAAGCTTCATTTAAAAGAAATAAAAAGGTAGATTATAAAGAATTAGTACCTTGCCCCACCTTCAACTAATAGCCTTGTAAGAGGTTACGTATGCTCAGTTGCCAAGATGGGAAGGCCCAGCGAGGCTTATACTGGTGCAAACTCATTCATGGCTTGTATCGTCTTGTACTTATCTACTAGGTATCTACGTACTAGGTAGCTGGGAATGACCTGGCCATCTATATATGGCTATCTGGCGGGATGCCTGATATGGGGCTAGATTAGGGCAAGCTACGGGCCGACTATCGTGTCTCGTACTTTATAAAAATCCCCCTTTCCAAGTCTTTAAAATCAACCCACTCCTGCTTTATGGCTTGCACAGCCAACCACTCATTGTTCCACAGCCCCCACCGCCCCCAACGGCTTCTCCGCATCCCGCACCCCCTTGTCCACATCGGTCCAAACATACAGCCCTGCCGCGACCAGCATGAGCAGCAGATTCGGAATCATGGGAAATCGCAGGTTATGCGTTCGGTCCTGGATCACCCCCTGCACCAGCGGATTGATCCAACCCGTCGCCAGGTCCAGCGTAATCTCGAGGCCGAAAAACGCCGCCTCTGACCCCTTGGGGATCAGGGACGCGTAGAGAACCCGGTTCAGCGACCGCAGGGCACTGCTCGTCGTCATGAAGAGCACGTCTGCCACCCAGAACTCGGCTTGGTGCTTGTAGCCGATTGGCGAGCGGCCGCTGATGCCGATACAGCCCCAGAGAATGCAGAGCGTGTTGACGGCCAGGAACATGTACGCCCAGTGCTTGATGGAAAGGTTGGTGCGGCGGAAGGTGAAGAGCCAGGCGAGGGAGCCGATGCAGGCGCAAATGACCATCATGAAGGTGTAGACGGTGTAGATGTCACTTCCGCGCTGGATACCGCTGGTTTCAAGGAAGAGGGCAGCGAGGAGCTGAAGGAAATTGCTGTAGGCGGTGTTCCAGAGGACCCAGCCTGCGCAGAGCTTGAAGGCGTTGGGATAGCGGCGGATGGAGGTGAATAGTTTGAGCCCTTGGGAAGTTGGTTTAGTTTCTTTTTTTTTCTTTTTTCTTTTTTTTGTGTGTGTGTGTGTGTGTGTGTGTGTGTGTGTGTTGTCTTTGATCAGTCAAGTCTGGGAACGTGTCAACATACATGTGCGGAGAGGGAGGAGAAAAATGCTCTTCCCTT
>AFRA01001412.1:0-10474 GCA_000223055.1 Claviceps fusiformis PRL 1980
TAACCCTATTATTTTTAACAATATTTATAAAATTAAACATAAGGCTAGTATAACTTAAAATATTTATTAATTAAAAGGTATTATAAAACCTTTTTTATAATATTTTTTATTTTAATTAATAGTATTTATAGTAAGGTATTTATTAACTATTTTAGTAGTATTAATATATATATCTTCCTTAGAAATTTACTAATTATTTTTAATAAAGTATTTTTTTTAATAAATTAAGAAATTAATATAAAGCTTTCTACCTTTTTTTAAAAAAAATTATATATAATATTTTTAAATTTTTTTAATTTCTTAATAGTTTACTTTTTTTAATTTAGTTAAGTTTATTAATAGTAATATAGGCTTAAATTTTCTAAAAAAGTCTTTACTTTACTATAGTTTCTAAATATAAGCTATAAAAATTACTAAATAAACCTTTAAAGTTAGTAAAAAGCTAAGGTAAAAAGAGAAAAAAAAGATTTACTTTAAAACCTTATATAGTTTAGTATATTAAGGAGACTATTTTTTCTTAGGCTTACCTAGGAGCTTATATCCTAAGTATAGCTTAAAATATACTATATCTCCTATATTAATATTTACTTAATTATACTTAAAGTTATATTTAATTTTTATAAGTATAGCAATTATTATAATAATATACTTAGCTTCCCTTTAATATAACTTTTAAAGTACTAATAAATTAATATTTTTAAGGTTTATAGTAAATTTATTCAAATTTAAATAAAGGTTTATTACTATAAATAGCTTATAACTAAGTATAAGTTTATTAAGTAATTAGTTAATTAAAGCTATAGCTATATTATTAAGGTAGTGTTAAAGTGTTAGAAATATTAAGGGCTAGGGGATATCTAGGTTAGTTATAGTATAATATTATACTATAATAATTATAGTTTAATTTTTATACTTAGCTATACTATTAGTTTATAGGTAATATATTACTACTATAAAGAATTTTACTCTTAGTTTATAAAAGAGTATAGTTTAAAGGTTAGAAATAAACTTAAGGTCCTTATTATTAATAATTCTTTATAATAGTCCCTAATTAGTAAAATAAAGTCCCTTTAGTAGGAGTTTAGCTTAAATTTCTACTAAATACTTCTTATAACTAGGGATAAGAATTATTTTTTTACTAAAAAGGTAGTTAATTAAGTAAAGTAAGTTATAGGTAGTAAATCCTTCTACTACCTATATTATATATTCTAAGCTAACTTTTAGTATATCTATAATAAAATCTAATAAAATACTATAGAAAGGTATAGGCTTTATTTAAAGGGGTTTTATTTCCTTTAGGGCTTAAGATTAAAGGACTATATTTTCTCTATAGACATTATAATATACTATATAGGTATTGTAACGGGGGGAAAAAGAACAGCACCCCCTAACTAGCTAGGTTAGGGACCGTTGGCAGCTGTTGGCGACTGCAAGCTAGTGCAGTTATGAGGTTGTCAGCTGGCCGGCAGTTGTTAGAAGGAAGAAAAAGAAAGAAAAGAGAAGAAAAGGGATCTAGGTCATTGGAATAACGGTCCAGCACCGAAGCTGATAATAGAAAAATCCAGAATATTGAACAAAATATATCATAATTTAAGGCCTAACACCTAGCTTACAGCTGCTAATAGCTGCAAGCTAGCTATAAGTGGTTAAACTTTTTAAAGGTTTAAGTGTGGGTGTCTTTCTATCTAAGAATTTAGTAATTTACATTGCTTATATACTAGATAGAAGTCACGTGCCTGTAGTTGCTAATAGCCGTTGCGGCTGCGCAGCTATACGGCTACGTAGCTGTTAGAAATATAGGGACGGGGGACTTTCCCCCTAACACAACACCTCCCCCCTTAATTGCGTAACTGTTAGCGTTGTGTAATTAAGGACAACTAACAAAAAGCAAGTAAAATAAATAGAAAGTAGGGAAAAAGAGAAAAGTTAGTAAAAAAAAATTTATATAAATTTTTGCCCCCTAATTTCTTTGCTTATTAGACCGGCTGCCTCCCTAATTCCTTATAATTTATTAGTTAGAATTAGAATTATAGCTGTGGGCAGCTGTGGGCAGCTGTGTGGAAGCTGCTTATCAGACCGGCCGCCTCCCTGATTCCTTATAATTTGTCGGTCGGAATTGGAATTATAGCCATAGGCAGGTGCAGGTTGCTTGTCGGACCGGCCGCCTCCCCGATTCCTTATAATTTGTCGGTCGGAATTGGAATTATAGCCGTGGGCAGCTGTGGGCAGCTGTGTGGAAGCTGCTTGTTAGACTGGCTGCCTCCCCGATTCCTTATAATTTGTCGGTCGGAATTAGAATTATAGCCATAGGCAGGTGCAGGTTGCTTGTCGGACCGTCTGCCTTAGCTATAGCCAGCTGTGCGTAGGTGTAAGTAATTAGAATTATAAAGAAAAAGGGTAGAATTCGTCTCTTCTTCCTTGGATTGACGGCTGCAAAGCTGCTTTGTAATTGGATTAACGGTTGCAGGACTGCTTTGCAATTGAATTGACGGTTGCAAGACTGCTTTGCAATTGGATTGACGGTTGCAAGACTGCTTTGCAATTGGATTGACGGCTGCAAAGCTGCTTTGCAATTGGATTAACGGCTGCAAGACTGCTTTGCAATTGGATTTGACGGCTGTAAAGCTGCTTTGCAATTAGATTGACGGCTGTAAGGCTGCTGACAGCTGTAGAGTTAGATAACAGCTAGGAATAGCTAGAAAAAGAGAGAAAAAGAGGGCAAAAAAATTTGCAAAAATTAAGAAAAAGGTCTTATTTGTAATTGGCTAAGGAATTTATTAGGGTGGGTATTTAATAGACCCACTTTAGGTGGGGGAAGGGCGGCTGTTAGACCTACTTTTAGCGGGGAAGGGTAAGAATTATAAAAAGAGAAAGAAAGGAAGGGAAAAAAAAGAAGAAAGGGGAAATTTGCAGTATTAGCGGGCTATTGAGTTAGGTGCCGGTCTGTCCGTTAGCTATGAATTTCGAGGGTTTTCTAGCTAGCTAAGGGAAAAGCTAGAAATTATTAAATTAGATAAATTCTAGGTGAGGAAATATCCTTACAAATAGCTGCTAGCAGCCGCGCCCTAGCAAGATAAATTACGATCGCAGCTGCTAGCAGTTATTAGCAGTTATAACCAGGCAGGGGTTTTAGCTAGTTAGTCATGATTTCTTCTAGAACACTAAGAACTAATCCCTCCAATAGGTCTCGGCGCCCGGGCGAAACCACTATTTGTGACGGGGGGAAAAAGAACAGCACCCCCTAACTAGCTAGGTTAGGGACCGTTGGCAGCTGTTGGCGACTGCAAGCTAGTGCAGTTATGAGGTTGTTAGCTGGCTGGCAGTTGTCGGAAGGAAGAAAAAGAAAGAAAAGAGAAGAAAAGGGATCTAGGTCATCGGAATAACGGTCCGGCACTGAAGCTAATAATAGAAAAATCCAGAATATTGAACAAAATATATCATAATTCAAGGCCTAACACCTAGCTTATAGCTGCTAATAGCTATAAGCTAGCCACAAGTGGTTAAACTTTTTAAAGGTTCAAGTGCGGGTGTCTTTCTATCTAAGAATTTAGCAATTTGCATTGCTTATATACTGGATGGAAGTCACGTGCCCGCAGTTGCTAACAGCCGTTGCGGCTGCGCAGCTATACGGCTGCGCGGCTGTCAGAAATACAGGGACGGGGGACTTTCCCCCCGACACAGTATATATCTAGCTACTTATATATAGGAAGTAGACTATAGAAAGCTTTTTAGCTATCCTCCCTACTTTAAAGTAATAAGTATTATTATAAGTTAGCTAAAGAAGGGCTTTTATATAGTTTTAAGGGATATAGAGTTAGTATAATCCTTTTAAATTCTAGTAATAAAGGAGTCTATTATTTTAAAGGTCCTAGCTATATAGGGGAATTTATAGTTAGTTTTAATTAGCTTAGCATTACCTCTCCCTATATATAGTAATACCCTTAATAATCTAGCTATACTTTATATTATATTAGTACTCTATTATAATAGAATTCTTTAAATCCTTATTTATAATAGTAAAGGCTATAGATTCCTTATTAAAGTATATATAAGTATTAAGTTTATTAAAGCTACTATAGTTAGCTACTTCCTTATAGCTAATGATAATTAGTAAATAAAAGAGGGCATTAGGTACTATATTTAAAGTGCTAGGGATATAAATAATATAGATTTTAAATTATAAGAGATAATTTATAACTTTAGTAAGCTTAAGGTTAGCTTTATTAAGATTTATTATTATAAAAGAGATATATTTAATAATTCCCTTTACTAATAAGTAATTAGTAATAATATTTATAGCTAATATATTAAATTAGGCTATCTTCCTTAGTTTCCTTATTCCCTATATAATTATAGCTACCTTTACCTTTATTAAGCTATATCTTTTTTTAATAATTAAGGTTAGCTAAAAGAGAAATAAAATAAGGTATAGTTTATTACTATTAATATCCTTTTTAGGGATACTAATACTATTTTAATTAACTACTAATTAAAAAGTATATAAGCTAAAACCCTCTTTATATATATTAACCTTAAAAAAAAGGGCATTTTAGAGTTATAGTATTAAAGTAGAATTTTAATATATAAAAGTTCCTAAATTGCTTTAAAAGATATAATTTCCTACTTTAAGGGTATAAAACTTACCTATTAGGCTATATATTTCTATACCTACTTAAATAACCTAATAAGGAGTTTATTTTTTTTATAAAGGTTTTAAAGTATTTTAGTTTTCCTATTCTATAGAGGTTTAATATATAAATTAAACTAAAGAACCTTTATATAAAGAAAACTAGCTATTTTAATAAAGGTTTTAAAACTTAAGAGTATAGTAAGTATTTAGAGGTTTTTAAATGCCTTAATATAGTTACTAATATTAATAATACCCTTTATATTTATAATAAAACCTAAGAGCTAAATTAATAAATAGCTAATAAATAACTTTTTAGCTATTATATATAAATAGTACTTTTTAAGGATTTTAAATATAATTTTAAGGTAAACTAGGTACTTTATAAGAATATTAAAGAAAATTATAATATTATTAATATATACTTATATAAAGGCTTAGTGCTTATAAAATTACTTATCTATAAAGCACTAAGTATATATTAGGGAATTCTTATATTCTTATATTATAATATAGAATACCTTAATTTCTCTCTTAGAGATAATTACTATTTTATTATAGTACTTACGCTATATTAAGAGCTAGTTAAAGAAACTAAAGGTATTTAGAAGGGATATTTAATACTTTTTATATATATCCTTTATAATATCTCTTTAGTTAAATAAAGGGTATATATTTAGAATAATAATATTATTTATAAGTTTTATATTAATTACTACTCTTTTATTATATTCTTTTCTAATATTATACTATATAAGGAAACTTAAGTATAGGTATAATACCTTTTCTCCTACCCTAAAGTAAAATACCTTACTAGCTTTATACTTTTTATTAAAGATTTTATAGAATTTTTTAAAATCCTTTTTATTTAAGTAATATACTTATAAAGGTTTTAGTTAATTTTACTAACTATTAATAAAATTAATATATATTTACTTCTCCTTAGGTATTAGCACTACCCTTTATTTATAATAAATATTATATTTATTAATAAGTTTAATAAGTTTTTCTATAGCTACTAAGTTAAGATTTATAATTTTAATACTAAATTTATTTATGATAAATAAAATATTATTTAGGTATATAATACTATATAAAGGGATACTACTATTAACTACCTTAGAGTTAAGGTTATTAGCTATATTCTTAGTATCTTTCTTTATTTTAAGGGGAAAGATATCCTTTAATATTACTAGCTTTTTATAACTTAGTAGAATATTAATATTATAACTATAGAAGGTAGAGAAGTTTTTAATATTATTTATAATAAAGTAAAAGTTTATAAAGTTTATACCTTAAAGGTTTTTTAGTCTTTAATTAGGCTTAATATAAATTAAAAGGTCTATAAAGTTATAAATTAATAAGTATTTTACTTACTTATAATTTATAATATTATTAAAGATTTAGTAGTTTTTTAAAATAAAGTAATAAATGCCTATAGCTTTATATATTATATAGTTTTTCTAAAAAATTAGTATAAATTCTAAGCTATATAGTAGTATAGTAATATAGTATATTATAATAACCCTTCTAGTTAGGACTATATTAGTAGGGTAGAAAATATAGCTAGGTATAGTTATATTTTATATAGATTAGAAAATAACCCTAGGGTTAATAAAGTTAATTTTAATATTATAATTATATATAAAATCTATACTACTTAATAATTTTAATATAAGCTTTTTTATTATATTAAAAGTTATAATAAAGTAACTAAATATTAATTTTTCTTTAGCTTTACCTTAAATATAAAAGTTAAAGGTAGTGGTTTTTATAATATAAAAAAAGGAATTTATATTATTTCTAAGTTTAGGCTTTTAAATTCTTTATTAAATATTATAACTATTCTATTAAAGCTACTTTTTATTAACTAATATTAATAAAGTCCTTATATTAAGGTAGATTTTATAGTCCTATCCTTAGTTATTAAAGTAAAGGTTTACTTTAAAATAAGTAATTACCTTTTTCTTTCTAATAATTTCTAGCTAATATAGCCTTATTACTACCTTTATAACCTAGCTATTAGTTAGTTCTTTAAATATTATAATTTTTTTATAGTATATATTAAGGAGAAGTATAGGCTTTTTAATGTAAAAAGTATTTATAAAATTAAATTTATTTTTATTTAAATTACTTTTAATAATGCCTTCCTTAACTATATAGTATTTTAAAAATATAAGGTAGGATTCCTTAGCTTCTATATTAAAGTTATTTACTATAACTATATTGGTTATACTATTACTTTCCTTAAGTGCTTATTTTTTATAGAATTATAGTTTATAACCTTTATAATTATATTAAAAGCACTTAAAAGAGTTATAGTATTTAGGCTTAGTTTTCTTTTATTACTTAAGGGGATTTACCTTTTTAGTATTAAAAATAGCTATTAATATATTCCCTTTAGGTTCCTTAAGGGACTATTATAAAGCTTCTTTATAATCTTTATAAAAGTAATTATAATTAGGTTAAAAAAGGTATAAGTAACCTTAAAGCTAATAGTTTTTATTATTATATCTATTATTAAAATTATAATATTATTTATAGCTTTATAAGTATTAGTAGTAACTACCCTATTAGTATTAAGGTAGGTTATAACTACTACTATAATAGCTATTATAGTAAGGTAGCCTATTTTAGTAAGCCTTTATAGTAAAGTAAAGGGTATTATTATTTATTAAATCTAGGTTCTTTATAAGGAGGTAAGTAAAGGCTTAAACCTTACTTCTCTCTATTTTATAATAGGTTTTATTACTTAGAATAAAGTCTTTAAGGCTATATCTCTTATCTTTTATTAAGTTAATATATATATTTTAATAGTTAAATTCTATTAGTTAGGATTAGATTTACTAAAGCTTTATATAAAGCTTATAATAAAGATAAATAAAAAGCTAAAGATTAGTAAATTCCTTATTAGCCTTAGTATAAAAAAAAACCTTTACTATAAATTCCTATAAGGATATCTTAAATAATATATTATTCTTAGTAGATTTAACTTAGTTAAACTAAGTAATAGTATTTTAAATTTTAATGCTAAATTCTTTTTTAACTATAGTAAATATTAACTTAAGATTATAGAATATTATAGCTCTTTCTATATTATTAAGATACTACTAGTACTATATATAGGTAGCTTTATAAAAAAAATACTAAACTTAGTATATAATTTATTTTTAATAGTTAAGGCTAGTATAGCTATAGTAATTCTTAATTACTTAAATCTAAAGGTCTATATTTATAAAAATAATGAATTTACCTTTAGATTTAATAGCCTTACTATTAATATTATTTAGATTTATTTTAGGGTTAAGGTATTTAATATTATTAAGTTTTTAAAAAGGTTTTATTAAATAGTTTATTATCTTTAAGGCTTAAATAGCTAAGTTATTATAAGGATTCTTATCTTTAGGTTACTATTCTATAGGTATAAATAATAATCCTTAAGTATATATAGTATTCCTAAGGGGTAGCTTATTATAAAGTAGGGGGTTATATAAAGTCTTATAGAACTCCCTATTAATTAAGTACCCTTAAAGCTAAGAAGTCTTAGTATAAAGAGTATTAAAAGTTACTATATAGGCTAGTTATATTTATATACCTATTATTCTAAAAGATACTATAAAGCATTATATATTTAAGATTAGAACCTATTCTAAGGTTAATAAAGAGTATTAGGCTTACTCTATAGTTTATTAGTAGGATTTAGCTAGTTTAGAAGCCTTTAGTATAGTTATTATATAAATTATTACTTTATTAATTTTCTTTATATTATTATAGTAGATTTTATTAAGGATAGACTCTTACTAGTTATATATATTAGTAAAAACCTATTAGAATTTATTATATATATTAAGCTTATACTATTATTCTTAGAATCCTATTACTTATAAAGAAAGTATATATTCTTTCTAACTATTAAGTAAGTAGGAAATTACTTTATTTTAGTTAATTTCTATAGAATTTAATAAGGTTCCTAAAGGGGGATTTAATATACTAAAAGTTAAATAAAAGTAAATTCTTATTTTTAAAATAGTTTTTTAATAAAAGCTAATATTAATATAGTTCCTTTTCTATAAAGAAGTATAGTTTTCTTTAATATAAAATAAGATATTTAGGGTTTTTAGTAGTTTCTTAATTTCTATACTTACTATATTTCCTATTAACTTATCTTTAGAAATATTATATATATTTATATTATAGGTATTTTTTCTATATTTTAAACTATTCTTGAATATTATAGTTGTATTTTTTAATATTAAATTTACTTATTTAAAAAGGTATTCTAGCTTAGCTTTATAAATAATACCTTTTATTAATTTTTACTTTATATTAATTATAATAAAATTTATAAAGTTTTAGTAAATAAGTTTTTTAATAGTTAAAGGCTTTAAGTAAATCTAAAGGTTATTATTAATATATTAATATTTAGTAAAGGTTTAAAGGTTTTTAATATTTTTTTATAATAAAAATAATTCTTTTTTATTTTTAAGGTTAAGAGAGTTTTAGTAAAAAGCTTTAAAATAATAGATTTACTATAGTTAGTTTTTAGTAATAAAGTTAATAATTAAAGAATTTAAGCTAATAAGTAAACTTTATTAGTTTTCTTTTATTATTAATATAAGATTTACAGTTTTTATTATTAGTTTTTATACAGTAAATAGGTATATAAAAGAAATAGTAATCACTACTACTTATTATATACTAGATATTATATATAATTAGGGGTACTTATATAATAGATATAGTATATTATAAAGTTATAAGAAGAAGGAACACTTAAGTTATAGGTAGGTAATTAAGTGTATATATAGTTAAAGTTATTCTCTCTAGCTATATGCAGCGGAACCCTCCTTTTGTGAGGTGGGTTCCACCTCTGGGAACGGACCGTAACAGTAATAAATTAAAGTAATAAAAAAAGAAATTATAAAGCTTAAGAAAAAAGGTATATAAAAGTAAATTAAGTAATTATAAGTATAATTAAGGCTAATACTATTAAAGTAGGTTTTTATATATAAATTTAATAAAAAAGGAACTTTAAAGAGATATAAAGCTTAGATTTATATAAAAAAAAACCTATAAAAAAGGCTATAATTAAATAAACCTATACTATAATGCTTATTATATATAGATTGAGAATATTTACAGCTTTAGTTATTAGGTTTAATTTTAAAATAAGGGAATTTAATATAAAAAATATATTCTTATATACAAAGTAAGATATAAATTTAATATTAGTAATATATAAACTATTAAAAGGTTTTAAAATAGTAAATAAATATATAAAATTACTTAAAGTATTACATAAATTATAAAACTTACTCTAATTATAGTTTAAGAAGCTAAGTATAAAGCTTAAAGAATTAAGGCTTAAAGTATACTTAAAGAAGCTTTATTTATTTTATATAAAAAAGTATGATATATTTATAATATTCTTTATAAATAATATTATTATAGCTTTTTATAAAAAATAATTAACTAAGGTAGAAAAGGTAATTTAAGGACTTAAAAGTATATATAAGCTAAAGAATAAAGGTAATATATATTTCTTCTTAAATATTTAGGTACGTTATAAGAGAGAAAAATAAAGAATTTATTTAAGCTATAAAGTATATATTAGTAAAATTAAAGAGATATTTAGCTAAATAAGCAAGGGATTTTTCCTTATTATTCTAATTTTAGCTATAAAGTACTAAAAATATAAGGAAAAAGCTAATAAATAAACTATAAAAGTATACTAAAAAAAATAGAGTTAATCCTTTATATAATAATTATAATAAGGCTTAATATTATATATACTATAATAAAATTATTATAATTCTTTATAAATCTAAAACTAAAGTATATGAAGAT
>AFRA01001413.1:0-10457 GCA_000223055.1 Claviceps fusiformis PRL 1980
GAAACCGAAACGAAGAGAGAGAGAGAGAGAGAGAGAGAGCCTCCCTAGCAGCAACGCGCGTCTCTAAGTCTGGTTGCAAGAATATGCGACAGAACATCACCCTGCACAGATGTATACCGGCCTTGGGCTCGATTTGGGTACCTTTTGACGCAATGTTTCACGCGCAGGTCTGTGTATTGCAGAAAAGGCAGATACATTCGTCTTCTGGGGCTTTCATGATGGGAATGATGGCATTTTGGCCCCTGGCTGCTGAGATGGGCAGTCCTTGAGGTGCATCCTTTATTGCATGTTTGATATATGTTTGGTGGCCGTGAGGATCAACTATGTCCACGCTGGACACTGGCGCGAGCATTCAAGAACAAGTCCGGAGTCCGGCAAGGACCTGCGCCTGAGATGCAACCATTTCGTATTTTTCCATGTTGATTCATACGTTCACCTTTATTCAGAGTGGTGACTGCATTCCCAGTCTGGTAGATTGTTCCACGCGTACATGAGATTCGACGGCGCAGTCGTTTGGAGAGAAGAAAGAAAAAAAAAAGAAAAAAACCCTTTGCATTGCCATTCCCTCAACTCGTGGGCCCACTGCGTTCTTGCCTACACCGGGGTGGACAGCAGACAAGGAGGCAGGTCGCCGCGCGTGCTGGTGGTCGTGGGCGCCGCCGAGAAGCCAGCGAGAAGCCAGCGGGAGAGGACTTTGGGCGTGGCTGTGGCCATCGCCGTGATTCATCATCACCATCTCGAGCTAGTTCTTGCCGCTTCGCGAGTCGGTGACGCAACCAGACGTGCAGAAAATGAGTCTGGGCGTCGGCTCATGTTTGCCGGTCGAGGTGCCCCGCCCCCTCTCACCCCCCAGTCCCCACCCATCCCCGGCCGTTGGTTGGCCACCCGGCATTCGCGGCAGGCAGGCCCTCTAGTGCTCCTTCCCTCAACGCTTTGGGCCGCGCGTCAACCAGTCGTCGAAGGGGGTCCGGACTCCACTCGCACAATAAGACCACAAACAGACCCCCCGAGTTCCCTGGCTTACGCGCGTTCAAATGCCTCCATGCTTGGAGCAAGTGGACCAAACAAAAGAAAAGGAAAAAAAAGTCTCCGTAACAAAACTCAACGGAATGGTGGGTCCCTTCACTTTTCAGTGTCCGCGTCATTGGAGGTGAAAAGTGGAAAGTGGAAACTTGAAAGGCGTTGCATGCGGCTCCGCGGCAAGCGGTTCTCCGGTGACTATGCAAAAAAGAATGGGCATCGAGGGCTTCGAGCTGTTGGGCAAACAAAGAAAAGAGGGAAAAGGGAAAAAAAAAGAAAAAGAAAAAAGAAATACCATCGCGATATCACGACATGGACACAATCTCCATCTCCGCCGTTTTGATCACCGCCCCCCCGCCCCCATACGAGCGTCGAGAGCTACGGATTTCGCTGATTCTGAGGAATCGTCCTTTGCGCTCATCCGCGTTGGCCCCATCTACGACACAAGTTAGGGCCCCCTTGGACCACGAAGCTAGGAGACGAAACTATCGTCAACATGGAGGGATGAATCATGGCATGATTGAACCATTTCTTCGCCACCACCTGGTTCCGACTTGGCTGTTCCGCCTCACACACTGATTGGATCAAGGTCTGTTTCTCCTTGACCTTTGTTCTCTGATTTTACATCTCCATTTTACCGTGAGCATTTATTCTCTATTTTTTTTTCCTCTTTTCATTTATTTTTTTGCTCATTCCCGGCTCAACATCAAGTCAATAGTAGACAGACTACTGGAGGCGCCCCCGTCCACCCAAGCAGCCGACGTTGGTTGTTCGCTCCTGCTACCGTCAACGCTTCATCTCCTTTCGATGCGGCTGTCTCTGTTTATTTTTGCCCGTCTTTTTTAGGACCTGTTGTTGCTGAAGGCCAGGGTTCTTTCCCTTTCTTCACGATCTCGAGGAAACCAGGAACTAAACATCCTTTTACCATTGGGTCGGTCGTCTGATCCATTCTTCCGTTCCTAGGCGGGCGGGCGGCAGGCGGCAACCTGCATGCTCGAGCTACCAGTCCTCGAACCCCGATCCCCGATCCACAGACGACATTTTCTCCTCTCTCTGGCAACGACTAATCCTTGGCCTTGACGTTCTTTTGAGAAACCAAAAAAAAAAAGAAAGAAAGAAAACTCCTTGTCGGCGCATATTAAAGCGCTTGCCGCCCTCGCCTACTCATTCCCTCTGCCCATAGTTGTTCACAAACAGACGAGAGTCTGACATATCAGTTACATTTATTCATTATGAAATCATTGTCTAGATTGGTCATTGCCTCTATCCTTTTCCAAATAGCCGATAGTCTGTCATTGCCCCAAGAGCAGCCACAACCACAACCACAACCACAACCACAACAAGTACACGACCAACAACAACAAAATGGACGGCCTCGCGTTGTAGGCTTACCCATTCACCGGTCCAAGGTACGGGATCCGGTAGCGCGGGACAAAAATGTTAAGCAGATGAGACGTGGAACTGTTTCACAACCGTTGGATAACTTGGTACAGTCGCCCAACTCGTCCGCCGTCTTCTCCTCCCCCTTGTATGCGTTTGTCTGAATCAGTTCCACAAACTGACATCTTCGGCAGAAAACGCTGTATTACTTCAACGCATCCTTGGGAACCCCCCCTCAACATGTGCGTCTTCATCTCGATACCGGAAGTAGTGACATGTGGGTCAATACACCTGCATCGCATCTTTGCGCCCAGACGTTGCGCTTCTGCTCAGAATCCGGCACCTACTCAGCCAACTCGTCAGCAACATATCAATACATCGGAAGCTCCTTCAACATCTCCTATGCGGACGGCTCCGGCTCCACCGGAGACTATGCCACCGACATCATGCGCTTCTCGGGTGAAAGTCTCTCGGGCTTCGAATTCGGAATTGGCTACAAAAGTACCTCGCCGGAAAACGTTTTAGGCATCGGCTATCCCCTTGACGAGGCGCAAGTGAAGCAAGCCGGGCGCACCCAGCCTTACCAAAATCTGCCCGCCAAGTTGTATGCGGACGGCCTGATATCGTCCAACTCATTCAGTCTTTGGTTAAACGATGTCGACGCAGCCGATGGCAACATCCTGTTTGGCGGCCTCGACACTGGCAGGTTTCGAGGAGATCTGATCAGAGTACCCATCGAAAAGATCAACGACGCGCACACCCAGTTTTTCATCACCATGACCGGGCTCGACATTGGTGATGCAGAGGTGGCCAGCAACACTGCCCTCGCCGTGCTCCTGGATTCGGGCACCTCTTTGACATACCTCCCGAACGATATGACGGCAAAGATCTACAGGCTGCTCAATGTTGCGTATTCGGAGTCACAGGATGCTGCCGTGGTTCCTTGTTCTCTTCGCAACGACAACGCCACCATGACCTTCCGCTTCAGCTCCCCCGCTGCCATCACGGTGTCTCTTTCCGAAATGATTCTCGACCTGGAAGCCTCTTCAGGGGTGCCAGTCGTTCTTGAAGACAACGTCCCGGCATGTATCTTTGGCATCCTACCGGCCATGGACCACCCGAGTATCCTCGGTGACACATTTCTGCGGGGCGCTTACACGGTGTTCGACCTGGACCGTAATGAAATTGCCCTGGCCAATGTCAACTTCAACGTGACGGATTCCCGCGTTGTGGAAATCTTGAGCGGTTCCAGCCATACAGTCCCGTTTTCTACGCCGGCGAGCAATCCTATCGCAGCCACCCAGGGACTACCCCAACAAGGGTCACCCACGGACGGATTGCCCGAAAGCGAGAGCGATGCATCCGCATCAGCCTATGAACGGTCCTTGAAATCGGGTTTCGTGGCCTTGTTTGCATTCGCCACCGCTTTAACTCTCCTTTTAGTTGTGTAGAAGTTTCATGGATGATGGCCGTTCAAGTACAAGGTTGTCATGCTGTGACGGACGACTCGCCTTCATTTGGACCAAGACGCCGTGTTATTGTATTTTTATTTTTTTATTTCTTAGTCGCAGCGGCGTCTTCCCTGTGAATTGTGTGGGCGGTTTCAAGTCTTTGACTGTAAGAAAGAAGGAAATAGCATGATGGGCAGTATGCATATGGCGTGTTGTTGTTTTTCCCCCTTTTGGATGCTATATAGGTATTATCAGATTATCGATTATCAAGCAGCTGTACCGCGGCGTGACAAGTGATGCGATTTATCCAGGAGCAGTGCCGTTTATCGATATCAAGAACTGTGCATTTTCTCAGCGTGACAAGCCATGACGTGTACGAAAGAGCGGTATGGGCATTCTTTGCATCATTCCTTGATTACTGAGCGACTGTACATTTTCGCAACGTAACAAGCTATAGCACTTCTTGAGGAGTAGTGTAGGCATCATTGACATCGTCTTTGTTCGTCATCAAGTACCCATCTACGGAGGCAACGCGTACGCCATTGTACGCATCAAGGAGCAGTGCAGGTATTATCTGCATCATCTTATTCATTTTCGGGTGCCTCTGTATCTTCACAACGATATCAGTTGCAACGTCTTTTGAAGGGCAGCATGGGCGTTTATACTGTGTTACTACGTTATCCAGCCATTGTATCTAGGCGACGTGACTGGTCAGGACAGGTCTCCAGACAGTATCGTCATCGACGATACGGGACGTGCCTGTGCCTGCCCCTTTTTCACGGGAAAGCTCAAGCAGCTGGCTCCAGTTTTCTGTGGATGTGGATGTGGATGTGGGTGGTAGGTACTCTCGACTTCTTCATGCCACGGTTTCATACCACCTGTAGGGCAACATGTTTGGAATGCCTGTACTTGAGGTGTGTGTGTATGTGTATATTGTGTGCACATGTGTACACACTAGCCGAGGACGAGCTTGCGCGTCGAATAACACTCGTTCCATCCGTGTCTACGACGAGGTACATGACGCCTGCGCTGCAGAAGGTTGGAGTGAACGGGATGAAGAATCATATGATGAGATGAAGAGAAGATCCAGAAGGATATTTACAATTATTATTAGATTATTCTAAATAAGGCTAGATTCTTACTTAACAAGAATGGTCAGGAATATGATAATAAAAGTTAATAAACAAAATAAACCATAAATAGTAGAAAGGAAAGGAAAAAAATGAAAGGAAAAACTAGAATAAAGTAAAAACAAAAATACAATAATATAAAAAGAGAACAATATAACGAAGAGAATAGGAAAGAAAGGAGAGTAGTTTCTATTTATAATATATATGAATAACTATACAATATAGAGTAGAATAATCCCTACGACACTGGTCCTGGACCTTGAATAGACATGGGGTTGTCGCTCGTCCAGGCCATAGTCTCTGCCCAATTGTCCCATGTGGTGGGCACAATAGCCTCGTTGTAGCTTGCCATGCTAAAGAGAGATTCAGGCACAGGGTCCGTGAATAGCGAGTCTGGCATGGATTGCATCTGCACGGGCTGCCAGACCGGGGGCATCCGTTCCTGGAAGGCGCGGGGATCAATGCGGTTCTCCTCGGGGGTGTTGCCGAGGCCGGGAGGCGTCGTGTGCGAGCTTCCTGAGAGGTCTGAAGACGACGATGAGTGGTCGGCGCATGGTTCTTGGGCCTGCCCTTGCCCTTGCCCTTGGGCTTGGGCCGGCGAGGACGTGGATGAGTTGGTTCGGTCGGGAATGATGAAAGATGGGGTGCTGGTGGAGGTGGCAGTGGTGGTGGCAGTGGTGGTGGACTGGTTAGAGGACATTCGTCTTCTTTTGCCAGGGCCAGAGTTGACGTTTCGGGTCACGGCACCGAGCATGGGCTGGAAGCGTTCAGCCTTGACACGGTCGGGACGACCACGGTTCTCCTCTTGCCCCAAGCATGTAGACACATTGGTCTCGTCCAGTTCGAGATAAGCCGGTACAATTTTGTCCTGCGGATTGCTCAGGGGTAGTCTCCCCGGTAGCACGGGCGTGACTTTGCTGTGACGCGAGACGGAGCTCCGTGTGATGAGGGGAATGTTGGAGCCGACATTTTTGTCGAACACGTGGCGGTATCGATCAACGGTTGGAAACCGAAACATTGATGTCAAATCGTTGCGCTCGATATCCAGACATGCCTGCTGTAGAAATGCGTTGGTGATTTCGTGTTTGCGCCCAATCACCTCCATTGCCCGGATAATAACTTCCAAATTGGACTTGTCTAGGGCTGTGAAACCGTCGCTTAGGTTTGCCTTGGCCAAGTATACGTAGAATGTTGTACAACAGTACAACGACAATGCGCACAGGGGACTTTGCTGATGATGCAGCAGAAGCCGAATGGGAAAGAGGGGTCAACAAATAGTACCAGAGTCACTGCCCGCTGAATACTGCAGAAAATCGTCCAAGGAAAAAAAAAAGAATTTAGAGGCAAGAATGTCAACTCACAAAGATGGATGTGGAATGAGATGTCAACTTCATGATGTTGACAATCTCCTCTGCTGATGCCCTCATACGGCCAAGGCTCGTTATCATGACAGTCGACGGCAAATCGTGCTGCTCTGCTTTTTCCAGCGCCGCATGATGCAATATGATAATAGCAGCATGCAGGTTCAGATTCATGTGAATGGCTCCGGAGTCGCGCGCCGCCCTTGGAAGTATAAATTTACTAGGGAGAAACATGAAGGTGCTTGAAAGCTTGTTGTCCAGCTCCCGATGTCGGTTCCAAAAGGGGCCATCCAAGATATCTTCTGGGCGATCAGAAGGCTTGGAGCGATGGACATGCTTGAGGATGATTCGAAAGATTTGGCACACTATGATTGTCGACGCAAAAGCGCTATAGGATGACCCATTGAATACCTGCTCCAGAAAGGGGCTGACTTCTTCCCTTCCCGAGGCGAAGGCGTCTTCTGATGCAGGAAGTCTTGTCGCAATCTGATGAAGCAATCTTTGGTTAGTTTGAAAAGGAACCGCCCATGACTGAGTGGAGATGAGTGAGAATGAGTCAAAGAGGGCAGAGGACGGAGGACAGAATGTCTCACATCTTCAGGATTAATCAACGTGGACCAGCCTGTCGATATGCTTGCGTGTGAATCGGTGGCAAAGATGCCCCAAAATACCCTCCTTCGTTCCTCTAGTTCTTCCCAAGAGGTATGAGGCCCTAAACACGGAGGCAGATCGTCTTCTTGAGTCACGTCAAGTCGATCCAAACCCATCATTTGACAAAGACGGACAGCCTTGGCGCATGTAGTTGCTGCTCTCGTGAAAAGCATCAACCTGGCCTCGAGGGAGGCACAAAGACACAAGGCTTGGGCATGAGGGATTGTGATGAAGTGCTCTCCACGGTCCTAATGAATTGGCACCATGTTAGAAAAATAAGAAGCAGAAGAGAAGAGGAAGAGGAAGAACCAGGACAAGAAGAAGAAAACTCCATGACTCTCGGCTCCAAGGTTCGTGACAAGAAGCCATAGAGCTGACGTGACATAGCATTGTGGAAACTTGCCCTCATCTCATCCGCCTCCATGTAATGGCGAGCTCTCTTATAGAAAATTTCCGCATACTGGTCATACTTGGCATGGCCAGCGGCAGCCGTGGCCCAGATGGCATACTGCAAACTCATGGGTGGTTTTCTCATTGGGCCTCCATAGAAGGACTGATAAAACCTGCCAGAGTGAATAACGGGAATACAGTGATAGGCTACGAGAAAAAAGACGTTGTTCCTGGCCGTGTGAAGAAGATCAGTGAGTGAGTGGACAGGTCACAGCCACCACGTGTGCGGACTTAGTTTTTTTTTTTTTTTTTTTTTTTTGTTTTTCTTGTGTTTTGTTCTTTTTCTTTTCTTCATTTTCTTTCTGATGTATACTCACAATTCTTCTTGGACATCAAGAGGCGGTAGAGACTCCGAGTAACCCAGCCCCATGAGTGCATAGTTTTCATTGCTTCCATGCATGGAGCCGGGTTGTGGAGGTGCGGCATAGTCGGCAAAGTCGAACTCCGGCTCTGGCTGGTCTTCAGAGAAATGTTGCTGCTCTTGAGGGACGCAATCCGGGGTGCTCTGATGGCGCTCGTGGCCGCTCTTGCTGTTGTTTACTTGCTTGAGATAACTTTCCACCTGAGCTGTTTGGGTTGTAGTCAGACACGACATTCTTGGTCAAGGGGCAAAATGAAAGATGACAGTAGCAAGCAGGAGCAACATCAAAGAGCACGGTTTTCGGGATTGTGCCTCTCGTGACATGCTCACCTAGCCTGGCCTCAATCTCGTTGACATTCTTCCGTTTAAAAGTGGGTTTCCTCCGTGCTCCTGGATACACACATTCGCCTCCCACAGTGCGACAACGTGTACAAGCCGGCTTTGTTCGGTCACACTTGAGCTTCCGCGACCGACACATGACACAGGCCAGGGGCTCCATGCCGGGCGAGGTCCCGGAGGCGGCGTACGGAGCCGATGGAAAGGCTTCGGACCCCATGCGGTGCGGTTTGCGGATGTGGATGCCTGAGGTGCCCGAGGTGCCCGAGGTGTCCGAGAATGAGATGCCCGAGATGCGTGAAATGCCGCAGGTCGTTTTGTTGGTGATGTCGACGGAAGAATGCTAGCTCGGAGGCTCGGCAGCACGGAGCTTTTTCGGAGTTTGGAGATGTCCTCGAGAATACCTGGCGTGGTAGGTCACGCCGTAGCGGGTAGGCTGAGTATCGGGTTTAGGTTGATGGGCGATGTCCCTTGGAAAGGCGGCACGCACGTATTAGAGATGTGCAAGTTCCGTGACTGCTTACTTTTTCTTTTTCTTTTTCTTGTGCTTGTGGAGTTGTGCTGAGTCGTTGTCGAGTCGTGATGTATCATGGCCTGAGGCTTGCTTTGCTTTGCTGACAGCTGACAGCTGACAGCCGACAGCTACAGCTGACATGCATGTCGTCTGTCTGGGCTCTGGGCTATGCGTCCAGTCCTGCCTGCCTGCTCTGGGTCGCTGCTTACCAGCGTAGTAAGCTCAACGTGAGTTGCCAACGGCCACATGACGCGTACATGAGTGACGATGACAAAGCCACGTTTTAGCCTTTCCCACGCAGCTACGATAACGACGAAACATAGGCACATGGGTACCTCGAATGTCTCGACCAGTGCCTGCCTAGGTGCTTCGGTACTTGGGCACACCATGACAAAATACTCCATTAGTGCACTGCAGCCGCAAGGGCCAGCTTGCCATTTGAATTTCTTAATTAAGAAACATACATGATTCCGCGGTGCGCGCAGGTTTCGAGCCATTTCGTCGCTAAAAAAAAGAAGGGAAAAAAAAAGAAGGGAAAAGAAAGGAAGGGAAAAGAAAGAAAAAGAAGAAGAAAAAGAAAAAGAAAAAGAAAAAGAAATGCAAGACCGGGCGCGGATGCAAAGGGCCATAATGATCTGGCTCGATTGACATGGAGGCCGGCAGCCTTGACGCCAGCAGCGGATTCATGTTGAATAATGGAATTAGGACCAGCTGCCCCATTCCAAAAAAAAAAAAAAAAAAAAAAAAACTAGCTCAAACGAACAAGTCATTTTACTGGAGGATTATCGTTAATTTTCATTCTCTATACGTGACCCCCCCTTTTTTTTCCGTATTCTCAGGTTTTCAATTTCCTGATAAGAGATGGAGGGGCAGGCTATCTGATACTATTGGTGCAATTTTGATATTGTAGCCACGTAGATCATTCTGTTATCTGCAACGCTTTGAGACACGTTGCTTTATCAGTCACTGTTGAATGACAAGTTGACGTCTTGCATTTCAAAGTGACATCTGCAAAGATGTAAGAAAAGAAGGAAAGAAAGAAGAAATTGAAAATAAAAAGGTCTGTTTCACAACAACATAAAAAAGTGTTAAGGATGCTGAGCCAAGAAATACAGGGCCCATGCTCTGGTTGGTAATGTTCTTGAGCTATGTGGACAAAATACAATCCAAAGTAGTGTCGTATATACTGTTGGCCCAACGTTTGTATTGTTTTCGACGCTGCGGCGTTTAGATCCTGTTAGATATCTGAGACAGTTGTCTTTGACTATGTCTGAGCATCAGTATATGCTCCATGCTCGGAATAAACGGTATGAAGTCTACCACATCCGGGCCATGTCTTTGCAGAAGCCCGGACATTTCCAGTTTCATCTGTAATTCAAAAAGCATCTTGGTTGGGCACGACTGTACTCGCAGTTGGCATGGCTCAGCATGTACTCGGAATGCATTGACAGCTTTGTTGGGGGTACAGGGCACACGCAGCCCTTGAGGATTCGCAACAACGCACTCGACCTGTTGAAAAATCAGAGGGAAAAAAAAGGTTTTTCTTTTTCCAAAAAAAAAAAAAGAAAAAAAAAAGAACAATCAAAACCTTGCGTGGCGATGATGACCTGACTGGCCATGTATTCTACTGGGATCAGTTATCCGGCAATCCCTGGCGAAGTCCTTGTACAAGATCCTAGAGGACTTGAATCGTTAGCAGCGCCGTGGTCGAGGGATATTGTCGCGTTGGACAACCGCCAAGGTACAAATTTGGCTCGACTGCCTTGGCTGGATTGGTACTCGCCGTTCTTCTCTCTCTCTCTC
>AFRA01001414.1:0-10457 GCA_000223055.1 Claviceps fusiformis PRL 1980
AGAGTAGGACTATAAAATCTACTTTAATATAGAGACTTTATTAATACTAGTTAATAAGGAGTAGCTTTAGTAGAATAGTTATAACGTTTAATAGAGAACCTAAAAGCCTAAACCTATAAATAGTATAAATTCCTCCTTTTATATTATAAAAACTACTACCTTTAACTTCTATATAAGAGGTAAAGCTAAAGGAAAATTAGTATTTAATCACTTTACTATAACTACTAATATAATAAAGAAGCTTACACTAAAATTATTAATTAGCATAGATTTTATACATAATTATAGCATTAAAATTAACTTTATTAACCCTAGGGTTATTTTCTAATATATATATAACATAACTATGCCTAGCTATATTTTCTACCCTACTAATATAGTCCTAACTAAGAGGGTTATTACAACGCACTATATTACTATACTGCTATATAGCTTAGAATTTATACTAGTTTTCTAGAAGGACTATGCAATATATAAGGCTATAGGTATTTATTACTTTATCTTAAAGAACTGCTAGATTTTCAATAGTATTATAAATTATAGGCAGGTAAAATGCTTACTAATCCATAACTTTACAGACCTCCTAATTTATATTAAGCCTAACTAAAGACTAAAAAACCTTTAAGGTCTAAACTTTATAGACTCTTACTTTACTATAGATAATATTAAAGACTTCTCTACCTTCTATAGTTATAATATTAATATCCTATTAGGCTATAAGAAGCTAGTAACGCTAAAGAATATCTTTCCCCCTAAAATAAAGAAAGATACTAAGGATATAGCTAATAACCTTAACCCTAAGGTAGTTAATAGCAGCGTCCCTTTATATAGTATTATATACTTAAATAATATTCTATTTATTATAAATAAATTTAATATTAAAATTATAAATCTTAACCTAATAGCTATAGAAAAACTTATTAAACTTACTAATAAGTATAATGTTTACTATAACTAAAGGGTAATACTAATACCTAAGGAGAAGTAAATAAATATTAATTTTATTAATAGTTAGTAAAATTAGCTAAAACCCTTATAAGTGTATTACCTAGGCAGAAAGGATTTTAAGAAGTTCTATAAAATCTTTAATAAAAAGCATAAAGCTAGTAAGGTATCCTACCTTAGAGTAGGAGAAAAGGCACTATACCTATACCTAGGTTTCCTTATATAGTGTAACACTAGAAAAGAATATAAAGGAAGAGTAGTAATTAATATAAAACTTATAAATAGTATTACTATTCTAAATATATACCCTTTGCCTAACTAAGGGGATATTATAGAGAATGCCTATAGAAAGTATTAGATATCCCTTCTAGATACCTCTAGTTTCTTTAACTAGCTCTTAGTATAGTGTAAGCACTATAATAAAATAGTAATTATCTTTAAGAGAGGAATTATGGTATTTTACATTATAATATAAGGATATAAGAATTCCCTAGTATATACTTAGCGCTTTATAAATAAGTAATTCTATAAGCACTAAGCCTTTATATAAGTATATATTAATAATATTATAATTTTCTCTAATACCCTTAAAAAGCACCTAATCTACCTTAAGATTATATTTAAAATCCTTAAGGAGTGCTACTTATATATAGTAGCTAAGAAGTTATTTATTAGCTATTTATTAATTTAGCTCTTAGGTTTTATTATAAATATAAAGAGTATTACTAACACTAGTAACTATATTAAGGCATTTAAGAACCTCTAAATGCCTACTATACTCTTAAGTTTTAAAACCTTTATTAAAATAGCTAGTTTTCTCTATATAAAGGTCCCTTAGTTTAATTTATATATTAAACCCCTATAGAATAGGAAGATTAGAATACTTTAGAACCTTTATAAGAAAAATAAGCTCCCTATTAGGTTATCTAAGTAGGCATAGAAATATATAGCCTAGTAGGTAAGTTTTATACCCTTAAAGTAGGAAATTATATCTTTTAAAGTAATTTAGGAACTCTTATACACTAAGATTCTACTTTAGTATTATAACCCTAAGAGGCCCCTTTTTTTTAAGGTTAATGTATATAAGGAGGGTTTTAGCTTATATACTTTTTAATTAGTAGTTAATTAGGACAGCACTAGTATTCCTAAAAAGGACATTAGCAGTAATAAACTACGCCCTATCTTATTTCTCTCCTAGCTAACCTTAGCTATTAAAAAAAAATATAGCTTAATAGAGGTAGAGGTAGCTGCAATTATATAGGGGATAAGGAAACTAAGGAAAATAGCCTAATTTAATGCATTAGCTATAAATATTATTACTAATTACTTACTAGTGAAGGGAATTATTAAGTATATCTCTTTTATAACAATAAATCTTAATAAAGCTAACCTTAAGCTTACTAAAGTTACTAATTATTTCTTATAATTTAAAATCCACATTATCTATATCCCTAGCACTTTAAACATAGTACCTAACGCTCTCTCTTATCTACTAATTAACGTTAGCTATAGAGAAGCAGCTAACTATAATAGCTTTAATAAACTTAATGCTTATATATACTTTAGAGAGGGATTTATAGCCTCTACTATTATAGATAAGGATTTAAAGAATTCTATTATAGTAAGGTACTAATATAATGTAAAGTATAGCTAGATTATTAAGGGTATCACTATATATAGGGAGAGGTAACGCTAAGCCAATCAGAACTAACTATATATTCCCCTATATAGCTAGGACCTCTAAGATAACGGACTCCTCTATTACTAGAATTTAGAAGAATTATACTAACTCTATATTCCTTAAAACTATATAAAAGCCCTCCTTTAGTTAACTTATAATAACACTTACTATTTTAGAGTAGGGAGAATAGCTAAAGAGCTTTCTATAGTCTGCTTCCTATATATAAGCAGCTAGATACGTACCTATATAGTATACTATAATATCTATAGAGAAAATATAGTCCTCTAATCTTAAGCTTTAGAGGAAATAAAACCCTTTTAAATAAAGCCTATACCTTTCTATAGTATTTTATTAAATTTTATAATAAATATACTAGAAGTTAGCTTAGAAAGTATAATATAGGCAGTGGAAGGATTCACTACTTATAACTTACTTTACTTAGTTAACTACCTCTTTAGTAAGAAAATAATTCTTATCCCTAGCTATAAAGAGTATTTAGTAGATATTTAAGCTAAACTTTTACTAAAGGGACTTTACCTTACTAACTAGGGACTGCTATAAGAAATTATTAGTAATAGGGACCCTAAGTTTATCTCTAACCTTTAAACTATACTCTTTTATAAGCTAGGAGTGAAATTCCTTATAATAATAGTGTATTACCTATAAACTAATAGTATAGCTAAGCATAAAAATTAAACTATAATTATTATAATATAATATTACACTATAACTAACCTAGATATCCCCTAGCCCTTAATACTTTTAGCGCTTTAACACTACCTTAATAACATAGCTATAGCCTTAATTAACTAATTACCTAATAAACTTATACTTAGTTATAAGCTACTTATAGTAATAGACCTTTTTTTAGATCTAAATAAATCTATTATAAACCCTAAAAATACTAACCTATTAGTGCTTTAGAAGTTATACTAAAGGGAAGCTAAGTATACTATTATAATAGTAGCTATACTTATAAAAATTAAATATAACTCTAGGCATAATCTAGTAGATATTAATATAGGGGATATAGTATACCTTAGGCTACACTTAGGATATAAGCTTTTAAGTAAGCTTAAGAAGAAATAATCTTCTTAGCGTACTAAACTATATAGGGTTTTAGAATAAATCTCTTCTCTCTCTTTCTACCTTAACTTCCTACTAACTTTAAGGGTTTATTTAGTAGTTTCTATAGCTTATATCTAAAAACTATAGTAGAGTAAAGACTTTTTTAGAAAAATTAAGCCTATATTACTATTAATAAACTTAATTAAATTAAAAAAAGTAGACTACTAGAAAATTAAGAGAATTTAGAAATATTATATATAATTTTTTTAAAAGAAGGGTAGAAAACCTTATATTAATTTCTTAATTTACTAAAAAGAATACTTTACTAAAGATAATTAGTAAATTTCTAAGGAAGATATATATATTAATACTACTAAAATAGTTAATAAATACCTTACTATAAATACTATTAATTAGAATAAAGAATACTATAAAAAAGGTTTTATAGTGCCTTCTAATTAATAATATTTTAAGTTATACTAGCCCTATATTTAATTTTATAAATATATATAGGGAATTCCCTATTAGTAGAAAATATTAATTATTTCCTAACTCCTAATACACTATAAGAGCTTACCTTAAGCTTACTTCTATAAAAGCCCTATTAAAGCATATAAAATCCTTTACTTCCTATACTTATTTACCTTCTTTCTTTACTTTCTTTTTTTTACTCCCTTATTCTTTTTTTCCTTAAAAATTTATATACTACTACTTTCTTTTCTTATATTAGTTAGCTAAGTTAATTTATAGCTTTTGTTAGCTTATATAGACACACTGCTTAAACCTTAGACTTCCCTAAGCCTTTCTATAGTATACTAAATCCACTAGCTAAAGGCTATTAGCGCTAGTTTTACTAATTACTATACTAAACCTTAGTAAAAGTTAAGCTAGGAAAAGTATTAGTAAAATATATATAGTAAACTCCTATATTTTTCCCTATCCTTATATATCTAAGCCCTTATTAAGCCCTATCCTTACTAATAGCTTTCTATAAGCTTTTTAAAGAAATTAGCCTTAAAACTTAAGAATAGTATAGATTTCTATAATATTAACCTAGCTAACCTACTAGGACTTATATTTAACCCCTATCTCTAAAAAATTAGTATCTTAACTAGCTAGCTAGGAAATACTTATACTACCTAGGATAGTAAGTTTTATAATAACTATAGTAATAATATAAGCATACTCTATATTACTCCCTAGACCACTATAGTTAACTATAATAAAGATAAGGATATTTCTAATATAAATAATATAGATAACTAAAGGATAGGTAACGCTAAGGGCATTAAAGCTTAAGCCTTAGTAGGCTAATCCTTAATAAATATAACTAGTAAGCTATTAACTACTACTAGGGATATAGTAAAGCATATTACTAACACCCTAATGCATTAGTATCTCTACTAGTTTAAAAAAGCTAATAGTAAAGTGTATAAACCCTATAATAAATTAGATAATATTAACTTTATAGCTATAGTTAATATTAAGAAGAACTATATAAAGTAGCAATATACTAATAAGTAGGGACCTAAGAAGAAGGATTAAGCCCTTAAGGACGCGCTTTATATCTATAGTATAGAATTTACTAAAGCTAGAGCTAAAATTAGCTAGGATAGATTTAGCGTTAAGAAAGATAATCCTTTTTATAAGTTATACTTAAAAATAGTAGCTTACTATATTAATATTTTTAAAGGACTTAATGCTTAAAGTAGTAAGGCTATAGTAACTACTATAAAGGGTAATAAAGCTTAAGTTAAAGGTAAATTAGAACTCCTAGTAATTTACACTACTTATAACTCCCTCTAAATAGCTATTTTTGTTTAAAAGAATAGGGGTAGCTATAAAAACCGTTACTAAACCTCCTAGCTCCTAGCTAAGGCTATTATTATTACTAAATATATAAGCAATGCCTTTAGCTACCTAAATAGAACCCTTAGTAGCCTTTTAGCAATAGTTAGTAAATTCTACCTTATAAAGATTCTTAAGCTAAGTGCTTATAAGGCTGCTATTATAGCTAAGTAGTTATTAGGTATGTAAGATAGAGTCCTTATATATATTATAGCATTAGAGATAGCTATAGAAGCTCTTAAGTTTATTATAATAGACTATAGTAAACTGTTTAAAACACATTATAATAGTATTAAAGGCCTTATAAATGTCTACAATATTACAAAGACTAAGACCCTAAAGATAGTTAATGCTAGAATTAAGGAGGCTACTAAATCTATATCTATAGCAAAGGCTATAAAGAATGTGGAATCCTACCTTATTACATTAGAGAAATATAAATCTACTATAGCTACCTTAATCTCCGCTATTAAAACCTCTATTAAATTACTCTAGACTAAAGTAAAAGCTATTAAAGCTAAGATATAAACCGTTAAGACCTCAGCAGCGCCCCTTACAGGCACCCCTAGGTTATCCGCTATAACGCATTCTAATAAGCGCAATAGGGTTAATACCCTAACTCCCTAGTTAAGGTATTCTATATGCAGTAGGCACTAGCTAGCTAATGTAAGTAGTTTAATAACTATATTATAAAAGAGGGATTTTAATAATTTATTTAGTAGGATATTTTAGTATTTCTATTATTTCTTACACTGTTATTTTAGTAGCATTCTACTATATAAATTCTAGTAGTTATATAGGCCTAAGTAATTTTAGATATTCTATATTACTTTCTGCCTTAAAGGGCTAGAGTTAGTAGGAAATATAATAGTTTAGTAAGATAGTTTTAATTTTATAACTTCTATAGTTAGAAACGTAGAATCCCTATAGAATCCCACCTATAATTAGTTAACATTAGGGCGAATAAAATATATATATACTCTTAATTTTAAGCTATAAAAACTGCGTTTCTATTATATAGGAAACATTACTAACACTAGTGCCTACCTTAGGTTATAGAATACTATAATATTCTAGTTCTTTATTTGCTTAGCTAGGGCTATAGCCTAGATGCCTAGGCATACTACTAAGCATAAAAACCTTACCTTACTATAATCCCCTTACAACCCCTTTTTAATTAATAACGTTATTACCTTTTTATTATAAGCCACTCCTACCCTTTTCTTTATTATTATTATTAGCATTTCTCTTATACTTAGCTATACCCCTTACTATCCCCTTAGTAGTAGCTTTTTTATATAAAACCTTTATTTCCTTATATAGCTATATAGAGTTTCCTTAGTCCTAATATAAAAACTATTATAACTAGCTATATAATACTAACTCTACCTTAGAAAACCCTCTTAACTAAAAGGGAGATTAACTAAGATTATAAGGAGACGCTTAACCTTTTTACTAAACTAGGTAATATGCGTTTTAAGGCTTACTATAGTGCTAACACTATAGGCAGTATATAATAAATAAGAAGACCTTCTATCTTTAAATTATACTGCGTTATAACTACTAGAGACCTTATTAAAGGGGGTTTCTATAGAATATTCCTACTTTATAAGATCTATAGATTACACTACCTCCTAGTAAGCAGTAGCCTGCTAAAGCTAAATATAGCTTTTACTTACTATATTATAGAACTAAGTATAAATACTTTTATTTAGCTCCCTTTAACTATTACTATCTATATTAATAAGACTTTTACTAGGTAAAACCTTTAGACTTATACTAAAAGCAGTATTAAGGATATAATAAACCTTTATAATAAAATTATCCTTCCTAGGATCCCTTAAGCCTAGTAGCTTATTAATTTCTTTATCTATCTTGCTAAGGCCTGTAACTATACTAGCACTAGCTACATTCCTATTACCTATTATAGACTAGTAGGAGACTAAGCTAGTATCTTTATTAGGCATTATTTATATGTAGTTAATATACACTATAAGGTTCTCTACGTTAGCGTAGAGAAGATCTAAACACTTACTGCCTACATTTAAACGCTAGCTAATAAAATAGGCTATAATATATATACTAATAATACCTAAAAGGATTAATATAGTATAAGTACTAATAAAACTAAGTAGGAACTTAACTTTAGTATAATATATTTCTATAATAAGGCAGGTTTTGCCTAATATTAGGAGGAAGCTAAGGCTATAGTTATAACCCTTAATATCTATACCCTTAATGCTGTAGCTAACTACTAAGAATAAGAGATCTTTAAGTAAATCCTAGTTAACCCTACAGTCTAACGCGCCCTAGCTAGCAACATCCGCTTTATAATAGCACACTAAAACTACACTGTGGACCTTAATAACCCTATAGCTAATAAGGCTACTAGTAAGGAGGAGGCTACTAGCAATAGCAACACATTTATAAATAATAGAAACAAGTAGTAACAGTACAGAATATAGCAGCACGCTAGGGGTAAACCCTAGGGGGTACAATAGGTTCATAAGGAATGTAGGATATCACGCCGATTTTACTTACCTACGTTTTCTTTTATTATTAACATAACTCCTATAGGTTAGGCTGTAACCTAACTATACGCAGACTACGTAGCTTATTTCTTTTCCTTCTAATTCCTTAGCTTTATAGGTAGGGTACTATAAGGTTACCTTTTTCCTTTCCTTTCTTTCTTTCTTTTCTTTTTTATTTAAGTAGCTTAGGATAAGCTATATTTTCTTTTATAAAGGGGGGGACCTATTATAGTCTACTCCTAAAGGCAGAACCTACCTTATAAAAGGAGGGTTCCGCTGCATATAGCTAGAGAAAACAACTTTAACTAAACATACACTTGACTACCTACCTATGACTTAAGTGTTCCTTCTTCTTATAACTTTATAACGTACCACACCTATTGTGTGAGTACCCCCATTTACGTGTGACATCCAGCACGTAACACCTATTAACTTATCTTTAGGAACGTTATATATACCTATATTATAGGTGTTTTCTATATATTTTAAACTATTCTTTAGTGTTATAGTTTTGTTTCCTAATACTAGATTTGCTTATTTAAAGAGGTATTTTAGCTTAGCTTTATAAATAATACCTTTTATTAATTTCCACTCTATATTAACTATAGTAAAATCTATAGGGTTTTAGTAAATAAGTCTTTTAATAGCTAGGGGCTCTAGGTAAATCTAAAGGTTACTATTAATATATTAATATCTAGCAAGAGTTTAAAGGTTTTTAATATCTTTTTATAATAAAAGTAGTTTCTTTTTATTTTTAAGGTTAGAGAAGTTTTAATAGAAAGCCTAAAAATAGTAGATTTACTATAGTTAGTTTTTAGTAATAAAGCTAGTAATTAAAGAATTTAGGCTAATAGGTAGACTTTACTAGTTTTCTTTTATTATTAATATAAGGTTTATAGTTTTTATTATTAGCTCTTATATAGTAAATAGGTATATAAAAGAAATAGTAATTACTACTACTTGTTATGTACTAGATGTTATACGTAAATAGGGGTACTTACACAATAGGTGTAGTACGTTATAAAGTTATAAGAAGAAGGAACACTTAAGTCATAGGTAGGTAATTAAGTGTATGTATAGTTAAAGTTGTTCTCTCTAGCTATGTGCGGCGGAACCCTCCTTTTGTGAGGTGGGTTCCGCCTCTAGGAACGGACCGTAACAATAATAAAGGTATACCTTTTTAGATTATAGAATATAGTAGGGTTAAAGATAAAAGGGCTAAAACCTAGGTTCTTAAGAACTAAGATTAGAGTCTACTGCTACTGTCTAGAGCTTTGCTTTAAGCCATATAAAGACTTTCTTAGTATAATAACTAAATTCTTAGCAGCTTTATAGCTAAACTTTCTAGCTAGCTTAGCTAGCTATGGATTCTGTTTAAAACATTTAACAAATTTCTTAGGGATTTATATATAAATAGTCTCTTTTAGGTGGCTATTAAGAAAAGCCCCTATAAAATCCACTTACTCTATTTCTCAGTCTTCCTAGGCTGCTATAGCTAATAGTATTTGCTAACTAGGGGGAATGCTAGTAGCGGTAAAGGTATCTATATAGTCTAAGCCTTCTATCTGCATAAAACCTTTAGTAATAAGTTAAGCCTTATATTTTAAAGGATTATTTTCTTTATTCTTTTTATGCTTTAAAAAAAGCCTATTTCTTAGCACTTTCCAGTCCTTAGGGATATTTTCTTTTACTATAAATTTAAAAGTTCCTGCCTTTAGAAGTTGTTTAAATTTGCTACAAATAGCTTATAGCCACTGTTTTTTCTATAGGCTTTTTAAAGCTTGCTTCTATAACTTAGGCTTAGAGCTATTGTTAAGCCTATTTTCTTTAGCCTTTAGCTATGCCTTATAGCAAATTTCCTTAAAAAGAGCTGCTAAATTAATATCCATTTTATCTGGATCATCTAGTTAAATTTAATCTAATCCTAGATTACTAGAACTCTGAATTAAATTAGGCTCTTTATTAACTATTTAATTGAAAGATATTATAGGGTAATACTTAATAAGAATACCACTATTTTAGTTATTTTCCCCCTCTAAGGAATTATTCTATAGAAGGTTCTAAGGGGCACTCAGATTCCCCGCTTAGAGTTATCCCCTATAGAATACCTAGGGAGGCCTAAATCTATAGGGCCTATAGGTTCTATAATCTTTACAAAGCTAGTTTTAGTAACTAGCCTTTTAGAAGGAATATAAACTAAGTAGGTCTTAGAACCTAGGTGTTGAAGATAACAAGGTTATTTACAGGGGATTCCTCACTATTAGTGCTATAATTATAGCGCTAATAGAAGCACTTTATAGGGGGCTTTGCAAGCCCGTGCAAGCCGGCAAGCGTGCGCGCCCGCAGGCAGCACAAACACGGAATTCCAACTAAAGGTCGCGTGT
>AFRA01001415.1:0-10448 GCA_000223055.1 Claviceps fusiformis PRL 1980
AACTATTTAATTAAATAACTTTATATTTAATTATCCCTTCTTTTTTTTTAATTTTTAATAACTTTAAAGCTAAATCTATATATATAAGAATTCTAAAATATAATAAGGATATCTTTAGTTATATATATACCCCTTACTTTTAGGTATATAGTATATATTCTTCTTCTCTTTATTATAAATAGTAGTTTTACTTAGGTAGAGTAAGTTAAGTAGCTTTTATATAATTTATTTTATTATATAGAAATAATAATATATAATTAAAGGCTATAATCTAAAGTTAAACCTTATTATAACTAATTAAACTTATAAAACTAAAATAAATAACTATAAAAAACCTATTATAAAACTTTTAAATTATTTAATTAAAAGTATAAAGATAGTTTAAAACTTAATTAGTATAAGAAATTATTTACTTTAATATTATACTTAATAAAATTAAAACTATTAGCCTTTAAAGTATAGAGCTATAAAGCTAACTTATTAAAAAAAAGAAAAAGCTTACTAAAGGTTTTATTAAAACCTATTTAAAATACTAATCCCCCTTTTTTTAAGATAAATAAAACTATAAATTATTTAATTATACCTAACTTTATTAGATTTTATATAATTACTTTTATTATAAGTATTATTTTATTTATAACTTAAAGTATATTTATTAGAATTTTAATCTTAATTTATAGAGTTAATAAGAATAATAACTTAGTTAAGCTTATTAAATAATAATATAACTAAATTTATAAAAAAAAAAGTATAAGTAAGGAAAAGCTTTTTAATTAATTAATTTATCTATTATTTATACTTATATTTAATAATATAAGTCTTAAAGATTAACTTAAGTAAGTATTATTAACTTTATTTTCTTTTTTCTTTAACTAAGCTAGTATAAAATAACTAACCTTTAACTTAGCTTAAGCTAAAAACCCTTTTTTTATTATTATAATTACTTTTAATAGTTTTATTAAAAAACTTAACCTAAAGGTTTTTACTAAACTCTTTAAAGAAACCCTAAGTAGCTAAAGTGCTTTTATATTCCTTTAAAGTAATTATAATATAAACTAATTTATAAAAAAAAATATTACTAACTTCTTAAAGGACTTTAAAGTAGAAATATATACCTTTAGTCTCCTTAATAATAAGTAGTATTAAATACTTAAAAAAGAAGTTACCTTTAAGCTTTATAAGAATATTAAAACCTTTATAATTATATATACTTAGTAAAAAGCTAAAGAAGTATTACTTCTTTAGTACTAAGCTACCCTTTAAAAAAGGATTAAAAGTATAATAAACTAACTTAAAAAGCTTAATATATAGTATTCTTAAATATTCTTTAATATTTACTTATAGCTATAGTAGTATTAAGTACTAATATTAAAAGCATTTGTTAAAAATAACAGGGTTATTTATAGGGGATTCCTCACTATTAGTGCTATAATTATAGCGCTAATAGAAGCACTTTATAGGGGGCTTTGTAAGCCAGTGCAAGCCGGCAAGCGTGCGCGCGCGCGGGCGGCACAACCACGGAATTCCGACCAAAGGTCACGTGTGTGGGCTCGCAGCTGCAGGGTCCCCACAAATCCTCACTTTTCGACCTTTTTTGCCCATTCTAACAGCTACGCAGTCGGACTAACAGCTGCAAGGTAGGCCCAGTCTTTGGGTTAGATTTATAAGGCAACTAGTAAAGATACAGAGGAACGGATTAAAGGATGTAACTAAGCTAGCTAACGGCTGCTTAGTTAGGGAAGGTGGCTACCCTATAATATATGTTTTTACTGTTTTTCTTAATAAGGAGGAATTTATGAAAAGTCTTAGGACTAGATTCTTTATCGCTAAATTCTAGGCTTTCTTTCTATATAAATATCTAAAAATTGGTTTTTTAGTGTTGTGCGTTGATTTTCACTAAGTTAACCAACTGTAAGCACGTTGGCAGCTAATTTGTATAGCTATAAGTCTATTTTTTTGTTTTCCTATATAAATGAATTTTATAGAAAATAGAAAGTGGCCTACAAAGCCCAGCTAGCAACTAGGATCCACCGATAAGGTCAGTGGGTATGTAAGGGAAGGAAGTGAAAAACCCCCTCACAGCCGCCGACTGTACAGACCGTTAGAATCACTCTTGCCAGCTGCGCACACCTACAAAGTCAGATATTAGATATAATTTATTGGATACTATTATTGCAAATTCTTCAGCGAATTAAATAGTGCTAAAAGCAACGCAAAAGCTTCCATTTTACGTGAGATATAGTGGACTGCAGCTTGCTGCAGTGCTCTGCTCTGCAGAGCAGTGGATCTGTACGTGCACGCTCACTAAGCCCACTACCTTAGTAAGCTGTGCTCTATAGCACCCACCTCCATTATTTCCAATAGCATTCTCTAAAAACTAAAAGACTCTTTTAATATAATTTATATATATCTATAAAGCTATTTTTAATTAAATTATTATTAGCTTTATAAATAAGTAAGGAATTAGTAAAGAATTATTTATTTATAAGAAGTATAAGACTCTATAAACTAAGCTAAATAATTATATAAAAACATATCTATAGCTTAAGAACTATAACCTAGCTAAGACTATTAATACTTATCTTAATAATTAATTATTTAATTATAAGAAAGTCCTTTAGTTAGCTTCTTTTATTACTAATAAAGCTTAGGTAAAAAGAGTTAATTTAGCTAATTTATTTTTATTCTCCTTTTAAAATAGTAAGGAAAATAATAACTATAAAGGCTAAATAAATACTTTAATAAAAAAGCTAAAGAAATTATAAATTACTATACTTTAAAGCTAATTAAAACTATATAATTCCTTTTATTATATAAATAAGAAGCTAAGCTTTTTATATCTTATATTTTATAATACTATATAAGCTAAGGAGTAGGAGAAATATATTAATATCTATTTATGTTATGGACTAGCCTAGATAGCGACTGCAATCTAGTGTCGATAAAGTTATTATTATCTATAAGGGGGAAGGAAAGGTTACTATCCCCCTCCACTATGTGTCTAGTTTATATATAATATATGCTTATAGGGTTTGCCCTTTAGGTAAGGTAGGTTACCTTATATGCTCCTTATATACTCCTTATATACTTTACTAAGAATCTAAGCCTTTAGCTTAAATCTATTATATAGCCCCTTACTACACTAGTCCCTAGCTATAAAATAGTTAATAAATAGTTAGGTTATAATAATACTATTAAAATATAAGTAATACGCCCTACTAAGTAGAACTATATATCCTAGCTAGTTTTAATTTAGTGCTTAGTGTTAATAAAACAAAACCTAAAATAAAAACCTAAATAAAAATCCTAAATCAGCTTGCTGCAGTGCTCTGCTCTGCAGAGCAGTGGATCTGTACGTGCACGCTCACTAAGCCCACTACCTTAGTAAGCTGTGCTCTATAGCACCCACCTCCATTATTTCTAATATTTTCTTTATCCTTTTTAAGCTTTAAAATAAGCCTATTTCTTAGCACTCTCTAGCCCTTAGGGATATTTTCTTTTCCTATAAATTTAAAAGTGCCTACCTTTAGAAGTTACTTAAATTCGCTAAAAATAGCTTATAGCCACTGTTTTTTCTATAGGCTTTTTAAAGCTTACTTCTAAGACTTAGGCTTAGAGCTATTATTAGGCCTATTTTCTTTAGCCTTTAGCTATGCCTTATAGCAGGTTTCCTTAAAAAGGGCTGCTAAGTTAATATTTATTTTATCTAGATTATTTAGTTAATTTTTATCTAACTCTAGGTCCCTAGGACTCTAAATTAATTTAAGCTCTTTATTAACTATCTAATTAAAAGATACTATAGGGTAATCTTTAATAAAAATACTACTATTTTAGTTATTTTCCCTCTTTAAGGAATTATCCTATAGAAGGTTCTAAGGGGCATTTAAATCCCCCTTTAAAGAGATATCCCCTATAGAAGACCTAAAGAGGCCTAAATTTATAGGGCCTATAGGTTTTATAATTCTTATAAAGCTAGTTTTAGTAACTAGTCTTTTAGAAGGAATATAAACTAAGTAGGTTTTAGAGCCTAAATTAGCTAACAACCTTCTAGGGATAGTCCTAGGGGTTAGTTTTTAAGCTTTAGGTCTTTTTTCTATAGGAATTAAAACCTTATAATAAGAGCTAATAGCCCTAATACTCTTATAATTAGCAGGGCTAATCTCTAAGGTAATTAGGGCATTTTCTTTAAAATCTATAGCTAATAATTATGCTAGGCTAGCTCGTTTTATAGAATTTACTATTATATTTATAAGATTTATAATAGCAAAAATAATAAAATTCTATAAATATAAGGGTAAACCAGACTAGTATAGGGTAGCCCGTAGTCTATCCATTATAATACAGATAGCCCTCTTAGCTAGCCTATTTTGCTTATAAATATAAGGGAAAGAAGTAGTAAATTTTATCCCCTTTTTTACTAGCTACTACTAGTAAGTAGAATTAACCTCTTTACCCTTATTAAAATATAGATATTAAGAGTAGGTACTAAAATTAAGCTTTAGGGATCTAAAAAACCCTTTTATAGCTAGGAAAACAGTAGGGCCCTCCTTATTTAGCAAAGAAAATAGCTACTTATATTTAGTTTTTTAGTCTATTAAAATAAGGCACATAGGGTGCTTATTATAAGGCATAGGGCTTATCTTTACTATATCCCCCTTTAGTGTATCTAAAGCCCTAAGGGGGTCTAGAATTAGGGTCTTAAAGGGCCTTCTAACTGCTTTTATTTAATTATAGGTTAAGTAGTTAAAATCCTTTTCTTTAACCTTAGAAAAATCCAGGATTTCCTTAGCTAATAAGCTAGTTTTCTTTAGCAATAGTAAACCTAGGTGCCCTAGTCTAATATGCTAAATTCTAGCTAATCTTAGCAAATTTTAGTATAAATTTGGCTTAGGGTCTTCTATAAGATCCCCTATAAGCTCTCTTTTAGCCACTATAATACCTTCTTTAATAGCTCCCTACTAGGCCCCTTAAGAATCACAGGCCTCTTAGGGAGCTATTAAAGGCCTAGGGCCTATTTTAGTAGGATTTTTAGATACTAAATCCGCTAAAGCCTTTTCTATAATTTTTCTAAGGGCCTTTAATAGCCCTATATTAGAAGGAAAGACTTCTATAAATTTAGGTACCTAGCTTATAAGCTTTAGCAAAAAAGGTACTACTAAATTAGTAGGTTCTAGGTTAGAACTCTCTAATTCTTTAATTTCTAAAGTTTCCTTAGCCTATATAGGTTCCTTAAAGGGAATTTAGACCTCTATAAGGTAACTTGTAACTATATAACTAAAATAACCATTATAGTGCCTATAAGGGCAGCTAAAAGGAGATTTTAGAAGGGGGGTATTAGTATTCTTAAGCTAGATAAAAAATCTATGCTTTTTAACATTTAAAATACTAATATAAGACCTATTAGCTAAGAATAGCGAATTCTTATATATATAGCCTCCTGCTAAATAGTGCTTTAGTCCGCTTACTATATTTATATCTAATTTAGAAAAATATAGTGTATTTTATAGGACTAGGGGCCTATATTTATTAGGATTTTGCTAATATAAAACCAAAAATTTAGCCTTCCTATATCCCTTAGAATAGATAGGACTACTACTAGTAGTTATAGGCTTAGCTTCCCTTTTTTTATAAAGTATATAACTTATAAAATATTCCTTAAAATTAACTAAGTAAATAATAGAACCTATATTATAAAGAAGAGAGTTTTTTATCTCTTTATTATAGAAATTAAAGGCTTTAGAGAATATTTTATCCCTAGCTTATTAACTTTAGTGCTAGCTTTACTAAGAGTAGTAGATTCTTAAGAATAAATACTAGAATCTTTGCTAGAATTACTGCTAGCACTAAGGCTACTAGGTCTTTCATAGGGCTCTAAAGTCCTTAAAGAAAGGTTAAAATTTCCTAGTATAAAGGATCCCTCTTAACCCTTATTATTATCCTTAGCCTTTTTAAAGGATTTTTTACCCTAACTTTTCCCTTATTTCTTAGAATTAGGGTTAGAATTTCCTTTATTTTCTTAGGGGGAATTCTTTTTCTTCCTTTTACCCTTATTAGGATATTTAAAGGTCTTATTTTCTTTAGAGCCTCTATATATAGATTCTTTAGAAGCAGTAGCTCTATAATTTAAAGCTTTAAATACTAAAAAGCTCTTAGCCTTTTACTCTTTAAGTAAATTAGCTATAAGAAATTATAAATTTAATACCCCTATAGGGGCCCCTAAAGCCCTATTAGTTCTTATAGAAAAACGTTGCCTTTTAGCCTACTAAGGAAAAGTTAACTTTAAAGCTTATAAATATTAGTTTACTTAGTCTATAGGCTTTATAAAAACACTTACTAAATTTAGCCTAGTTAGTAGGTTATTAAATAAAGCATTAAAAGACTCTAGGGACCCTTTATAACCTTAGAAATTTAGGCTATAAAATTAATTATAAAGGGTACTATGCTATATTTTAGAACTCTGAGAATACTGCTGGATTAAAACACTATATACCTCTAAGGGGTCTTTTTGCTAAATTATAGCATTTTAGGGGCCTTTAGTGTAGCTATCTCTTAAAAGTATAAGAATTATAGCTTAGTTAGGATTGCTAAGGTTTTTAGTAATACTAGGATTTTCTAAGAAATTAGGCATTCTTAGTGCCTTAAATTAGATATTTAGGGCCTGCTTCTACTAATTAAAATTTTCTAGCCCCCTTAGCCTAGCCCTCTCTAGAAAGCTATAAACCCTCTTATTAAATTCTTTAATAATAGAATTATTAAAAGAGTTTAGAATATTAGAATTTTTAGAGCTTTTCTAAGGTTTTTTTTATATTAGCTTAGCTATAGGTTCTAAAGCTATAGCTAGGGCAGAGGTAATGGCAGCTGCTAACATTTCTAATTTTTCTAGAATATTAGAGATATTATTATTTTATTGTAAAATCTATTGGTTTACATGCTCTGCCCACGACTACTCTAGGGTAGGGACCCCTTAGCTAATTTAGCTTAGATCTCTTAAATCTATTTTTTTTTATTATTTTTTGTTTAATATTTTTAGAAGTAGGAATTCTTCTTTTTACTCTTTTATAGAAGGTAGTCTTTTAAATTATAGTAAGGTTACTATATATCTCTTTCTTTTATAGAAGTAGGAACTCTTCTATATCTTTGTTTATTTTTTATAAAAGCAAAGTCTTTTATAATTTGTTTTTTTTAATTTTATTTATAAAAGGTTCTTATAGGGTAAAATATCCCCTTTTTTGCTAATCCTAAATTTTTATAGAAGTAGGAATTCTTCTATACTGTATTCTTTCCTATTTTATAAAAGGGAAAACTTCTTTTTAGTAAATTTATTCTTTTTATAAAAGCAATAAGTAGCTTTTATACTCTCTATAAATATAGTAATATTTTCCTTTATTATAGAAAAATTTAGTAAATTTTCTAAATACTAAAAGTTCTCTTTTAGGCTTATAACCTATTAGAAATAATAAAGGTAAGTGCTATAGAGCATAGCTTACTAAGGTAGTGGGCTTAGTGAGCGTGCATATATAGATCTACTGCTCTGTAGAGTAGAGCACTATAGCAAGCTATAGTCCACTATATCTTATATAAAATAAAAGCTTTTACATTGCTTTTAGCACTATTTAATTCGCTAAAGAATTTATAATAATAATATTTAATAAAAATTATATTTAATCTCTAACTTTATAGGTATACATAGTTAGTAAGAGTAATTCTAATAGTCTATATAGTTAGTAGCTATAAAGGGGTTTTTTACTTCCTTCCTTTATATACCTACTGACTTTATTAGTAGATTCTAGTTACTAGCTAGGCTTTATAAGCTACTTTTTATTTTTTATAAATTTATTTATATAGAGAAATAAAAAAATAGACTTATAGCTATATAAATTAGCTACTAATATACTTATAATTAGTTAACTTAGTAAAAATTAATATATAATACTAAAAAACTAATTTTTAAATATTTATATAGAAAGAAAGCCTAGAATTTAGTAATAAAGAATTTAGTCCTAAGACTTTTTATAAATTCCTTTTTATTAAAAAAATAGTAAAAAATATATATTATAGAGTAGCTACCTTCCCTAACTAAGTAGCTATTAGCTAGCTTAGTTATATCCTTTAATCTATTTCTTTATATCTTTACTAGTTGCCTTATAAATCTAACTTAAAGACTAGGCCTACCTTATAGCTATTAGTCTAACTATATAACTATTAAAATAGCTAAAAAAGGTTAAAAAGTAAGGATTCATAGGGACCTCGTAGCTACAAGCCCACACACACGTGACCTTCGGTCGGAATTCCGTGGTTGTGCCACTCGCGCGCGCGCATGCTTGCTGGCTTGCACTGGCTTACAAAGCCCCCTATAAAGTGCTTCTATCAGCGCTATAATTATAGCACTAATAGTGAGGAATCCCCTATAAATAACTCTGTTATTTTCAACATTACTAATAGCCGTTATAGCTGCGCAGCTACGTAGCTATGCAGCTACGCAGCTATTAAAAATACAGGGACAGGGGACTTTCCCCCTAACATAACACCTCCCCCCTTAATTGCGTAACCGTTAGCGTTGCGTAATTAAGAATAACCAATAGAAAGCAAGTAAAATAGATAGAAAGTAGGGAAAAAGAGAAAAGTTAGTAAAAAAAAATTTATATAAATTTTTACCCCCTAATTCCTTTACTTATTAGACCGGCCACCTCCCTAATTCCTTATAATTTATTAGTTGGAATTAGAATTATAGCTATGGGCAGCTATAGGCAGCTATGGGCAGCTGTGTGAAAGCTGCTTATTAAACTGGCTGCCTCCCCAATTCCTTATAATTTATTAGTTAGAATTAGAATTATAGCTATAGGTAGGTGTAGGTTGCTTATCGGACTGGCCGCCTCCCTAATTCCTTATAATTTTTCGGTTAGAATTAGAATTATAGCTATAGGCAGGTGCAGGTTGCTTATTAGACCGTCTGCCTCTCTAATTCCTTATAATTTATCAGTCGGAATTGGAATTATAGCTATAGGTAGGTGTAGGTTGCTTGTTGGACTATTTGCCTTAGCTATAGCTAGCTATGCGCAGGTATAAGCAATTAAAATTATAAAGAAAAAGGGTAGAATTCGTCTCTTCTTCCTTAGATTGATAGCTATAAAGCTGCTTTATAATTGGATTAACAGCTGTAAAGCTGCTTTATAATTGGATTAACAGCTATAAAACTGCTTACAATTGGATTAATAGCTATAAGCTATTAATAGCTATAGAGTTAGATAACAGCTAGGAATAGCTAGAAAAAGAGAGAAAAAAAGGGCAAAAAAATTTATAAAAATTTAGAAAAAGGTCTTATTTGTAATTAGCTAAGGAATTTATTAGGGTGGGCATTTAATAGACCCACTTTAGGTGGGGGAAGGGCAGCTATTAGACCTACTTTTAGCAGGGAAGGGTAAGGATTATAAAAAAGAGAAAGAAAGGAAGGGAAAAAAAAAAGAAGAAAGGGGAAATTTGCAGTATTAGCGGGCTATTAAGTTAGAGGCCGGTCTATCCATTAGCTATAAATTTCAAGGGTTTTCTAGCTAGCTAAGGGAAAAGCTAGAAATTATTAAATTAGATAAATCCTAAGTGAGGAAATATCCTTATAAACAGCTGCTAGCGGCTGCGCTTTAGCAAGATAAATTGCAATCGCAGCTGCTAGCAGTTATTAGTAGTTATAACTAGGCAGGGGTTTTGGCTAGTTAGTTATGATTTCTTCTAGACTAAGAACTAGTCCCTCTGATAGGTCTCGGCGCGCGGGCGAAAGCACTATTTGTAATAGGGAGAAAAAGAACAGCACCCCCCCTAACTAGCTAGGTTAGGGACTGTTAGCAGCTGTTAGTGACTATAAGCTAGTGCAGTTATAAGGTTATTAGCTGGCTGGCAGTTGTTAGAAGGAAGAAAAAGGAAGAAAAGAGAAGAAAAGGAATCTAGGTTATCGGAATAACGGTCCGGCACCGAAGAGAATAATAAGGATCTAGGTCATCGGAATAACGGTCCGGCACTAAAGAGAATAATAGGGATCCAGGTCATTAGAATAACGGTCCGGCACCGAAGCTAATAATAGAAAAATCTAGAATATTGAATAAAATATATCATAATTTAAGGCCTAACACCTAGCTTACAGCTACTAATAGCTGTAAGCTAGCTATAAGTGGTTAAACTTTTTAAAGGTTCAAGTGCGGGTGTCTTTCTATCCAAGAATTTAGCAATTTGCATTGCTTATATACTAGATGGAAGTCACGTGCCTGCAGTTGCTAACAGCCGTTGCAGCTGCGCAGCTACGCGGTTGCGCGGCTGCGCAGCTATTAGAAATACAGGGACGGGGGACTTTCCCCCTGACACAATATATATTATTAAAAGATATTTTAATTAAACTATAAAAAGCTTATAATATATTAAGCTATTTTAAAATAGCTATAACTCTTTAAAAGCTTTAAAAA
>AFRA01001416.1:0-10434 GCA_000223055.1 Claviceps fusiformis PRL 1980
TATTACTTTCCTTTTTTTTTTTTTTTTTTTTTTTTTTTTTTTTTTTTTTTTTTTATAGAAGTAGGAATCTTCTATATCTTCCTTTTTATAGAAGTAAAGTCTTCTATGATTTTTATTTTATTTATAAGAAAATCTTATAGGGTAAAATATCCCAATTCTTCACTAATTCCAAATTTTTATAGAAATAGGAATTCTTCTATACTGTGTTCTTTCCTATTTTATAGAAAGGAAAACTTCTTTTTAGCGAATTTATTCTTTTTATAGAAGGAATAAGTAGCTTCTACACTCTCTATAAATATAGTGATATTTTTCTTTATTATAAAAAAATTCAGTGAATTTTCTAAATACTAAAAGTTCTCTCCCAGGCTCATAACCTATTAGAAATAATAGAGGTAGGTGCTATAGAGCACAGCTTACTAAGGTAGTAGGCTTAGTAAGCGTACACATACAGATCCACTGCTCTGCAGAGCAGAGCACTATAGCAAGCTGCAGTCCACTATATCTCACGTAAAATGGAAGCTTTTACGTTGCTTTTAGCACTATTTAATTCGCTAAAGAATTTGCAATAATAGTATCCAATAAATTATATCTAATATCTAACTTTGCAGGTGTGCGCAGCTAGTAAGAGTGATTCTAACAGTCCGTACGGTCAGCGGCTATAAGGGGGTTTTTCACTTCCTTCCCTCACATACTTACCAACCTTATCGGTGGATCCTAGTTGCTAGCTGGGCTTTATAGGCTACTTTCTATTTTCCGCAAAATTCATTTATATAGGAAAACAAAAAAATAGACTCACAGCTATACAAATTAACTGCTAATATACTTACAATTAGTTAACTTAGTGAAAATTAACATATAACACTAAAAAACCAATTTTTAGATATTTATATAGAAAGAAAGCCTAGAATTTAGTAATAAAGAATCTAGTCCTAAGACTTTTTATAAATTCCTCCTTATTAAGAAAAACAGTAAAAATACACATTATAAGGTAGCCACCTTCCCTAACTAAGCAGCCATTAGCTAGCTTAGTTACATCCTTTAATCCGTTCCTCCGTATCTTTACTAGTTGCCTTACAAATCCAACCCAAAGACTAGGCCCACCTTACAGCTATCAGTCCGACTGCGTAGCTGTCAGAATGGGCAAAAAAGGTCAAAAAGTGAGGATTTGTAGGGACCCTGCAGCTGCGAGCCCACACACGTGACCTTTGGTCGGAATTCCGTGGTTGTGCCGCCCGCGCGCGCGCACGCTTGCCGGCTTGCACTGGCTTACAAAGCCCCCTATAAAGTGCTTCTATCAGCGCTATAATTATAGCACTAATAGTGAGGAATCCCCTATAAATAACCCTGTTATTTTTAACACCCTTATAAGAGTAATTATAATTAGGTTAGAAAGGGTATAAGTAGCCTTAAAGCTAGTAGTTCCCTTTATTATACCTATTACTAAAATTATAATATTATTTATAGCTTTATAAGTATTAGTAGTAATTACTTTATTAATATTAGGGTAGGCTATAATTACTACTATAATAGTTATTATAGTAAGGTAGCCTATTTTAATAAGCCTTTATAGTAGGGTAAGGGGTATTATTATTTATTAAATCTAGGTTCTTTATAAGGAGGTAGGTAAAGGCTTAGACCTTACTTTTTTTAATTTTATAATAGATTTTATTATTTAGAATAAAGTCCTTAAGGTTATATCTTTTACTCTTTATTAAGTTAATATATATATTTTAATAGTTAGATTTTACTAGTTAAGGGTAGATTTACTAAAGCTTTATATAAAGCTTATAGTAAAGATAGGTAAGAAGCTAAAGGTTAGTAGATTCTTTATTAGCTTTAGTATAAAAAAAAACCTTTACTATAAATTCCTATAAGAATATTTTAAATAATATATTATTTCTAGTAAATTTAGCTTAGTTAAGCTAGGTAATAGTATTTTAAATTTTAACACTAAACTCTTTCTTAACTATAGTAAATACTAACTTAAGGTTATAGAATATTATAGCTCTTTTTATATTATTAAAATGCTAGCAGTTCTATATATAGGTAGCTTTATAGAAAAGATACTAAACTTAGTATATAATTTATTCTTAGTAGTTTAGGCTAGTGTGGCTATAGTAATCCCTAACTACTTAGATCTAAAGGTCTATATTTATAAAGATAGTAGATTTACCTTTATATTTAATAGCCTTACTATTAATATTATTTAGATTTATTTTAAAGTTAAGGTATTTAATATTACTAAGCTTTTAGGAAGGTTTTACTAAGTAGTTTGCTATCTTTAGGGCTTAGGTAGCTAGATTATTATAGGGGTTTCTAGCTTTAGGTTATTATTTTATAAGTATTAATAATAGTCCCTAAGTATATATAGCATTCCTAGAGGGCAGCTTACTATAGAGTAAGGGGTTATATAAAGTCTTATAGAACTCTTTATTAACTAGGTGCCTTTAGAGCTAAGAAGTTTTAGTATAAGCTAGTTATATTTGTATACCTATTGTTTTAAAAAATACTATAAGGCGTTATATATTTAAGGTTAGAACTTATTTAGAGGTTAATAAAGGGTATTAGGCTTACTCTATAGTTTATTAGTAGGATTTAGCTAGTTTAGAGGCTTTTAGCGTAGCTATTATATAGATTACCGCTTTATTAATTTCCTTTATACTATTATAATAGATTTTACTAAAAATAAACTCTTACTAGTTATATATATTAGTAAGGAATTACTAGAATTTATTATATATATTAGGCTTATACTATTATTCTTAGGATTTAGTTACCTATAAAGGAGGTATATATTCTTCCTAACTACTAAGTAAGTAGGAAATTGCTTTATATTAGTTAATTTCTATAGGATTTAATAAGGTTCCTAAAGGGGGATTTAATATACTAAAAGTTAAATAAGAGTAGATTTATATTTCTAGAATAGCTTCCTAATAAAAGCTAGCATTAATATAATCCCCTTTCTATAAGGAAGTGTGGTTTTTTTAATATAAAATAAGATATTTAAAGTCTTTAGTAGTCCTTTAATTTCTATACTTACTAAGTCTCTTATTAACGTATCTTTAAAAACATTATATATACCTATATTATAGGTATTTTCTATGTATTTTAAACTATTCTTTAGTATTATAGTTTTATTTTCTAATACTAAATTTGCTTATTTAAAGAGGTATTCTAACTTAGCTTTATAAATAATGCCTTTTATTAATTTCTACTCTATATTAATTATAATAAAATTTATAAAATTTTAGTAAATAGGTTTTTTAATAGCTAAGGGTTTTAAGTAAATTTAAAGGTTACTATTAATATATTAATATTTAGTAAGAGTTTAAAGGTTTTTAATGTCTTTTTATAATAAAAGTAGTCTTTTTTTATTTTTAAGGTTAGGGAAGTCTTAGTAAAAAGCTTAAAAATAGTAGATTTACTATAGTTAGTTTTTAGTAATAAAGCTAGTAATTAAAGAATTTAGGCTAATAGGTAGACTTTATTAGTTTTCTTCTATTATTAATATAAGGTTTATAGTTTTTATTATTAGCTTTTATATAGTAAATAGGTATATAAAAGAAATAGTAATTACTACTACTTATTATATACTAAATGTTATATATAAATAAAGGTACTTATATATTAGGTATAGTATATTATAAAGTTATAAGAAGAAGGAACACTTAAGTTATAGGTAAGTAATTAAGTGTATGTATAGTTAAAGTTATTCTCTCTAGCTATGTGCGGCGGAACCCTCCTTTTGTGAGGTGGGTTCCGCCTCTGGGAACGGACCGTAACAAAAGAGCCTAAAAGGTTATATTCTTTTCCAAGTAGCTTAATAGAGGTGAGTTATAGGTCTATTAAATTAGTATAGTAATTAAGGGTTTATACTATAGTGCCTAAAGGTAGCTATAGAATAGTAAAGCTTTATAGGTATTAATTATATAGTCTCTAACCTATTAATATATAGCTATTTTAGTAGGAAATCTCTAAGCCCCTAATTATACTACTATAATCTTTAAGTAATATATAGAATTAGCTTATATACCTTAGTTTCAAAGGTTCTAGAGATAGTTATTTATAAAGAAGTTATAGCTTTATAGGTTAATTACTATATTATTAGTTAGGGACTAATTTTACTTTAATAATAGAGTAGGAGAGGCATAGGATAGCTATAATAGGTATATAACTAATATTAGGTATAGTAATAGCTAAGCTAATATAAGGGCCTCTAATTTATCCTATTTATAGTAAAATAGTATATTAAAGTAAGCTACTTAAAAGCCTAGTTAGTTATAAAGGTAAAAATTAAAGAGAGAGAGAGTCTTTACTTAATATACTTAATATTTTAATATTTCTTAAAGGCTTATAAAGTATTCTAAGTTCTTATGGTTAATAAGGATTATAAATAGCCTAAAAATACTATAAAGCTTAGTAAACTATACCTTAAGGTATAAAATAATACTAAGTAGCTTTTTATTATAAATTATATAGTTTTATTAAGAGGCTATAAGCTAAGTAGAGTAGTAGGTAACTAATTATAGTATACTTACTATATTATACTATAAAAGGCAACCCTTAATAGACTTCCTTAATATATTAGCCTTTATTACTATATCTAAAGTAAGGTTCTATTAAGTTAGAATTAAAGCTAAGGAAAATATATCTTTAAGGTATTAAAAGGCTATTTAATAAGCTAGGGACTAAATAAATAAAGCGCCTTTCTTAGTAAGGTTAAGTAAGGGTTTAATAAAGTTTAAAAAATTAGCTATAAATTCTTAGTAGAAGTTTATAAAGCCTAAGAAGCTATATATACCCTATAGCTATATTAATACCTTTTATTTATAAATAGTAGCTACTTTAGCTAGGTTAGGCTATATTATATAGCTAACTTATACTATAAAACCTAGGTACTTAACCTTAATTATACTAAAGGCATACTTATTAAGGTTAAAATATAGGCTAGCTTATTAGAAATAGGAAAGGATCTTCTTAGTATATTATATATGCTTTTTATATATACTACTAATGTAAATAAGAATATTATTAAGATAAGCTATTATATAAACCTTTAATATATCCTTTAAGGCACTATTAATGTAATATTAGAATATTATAAGTGCTTTAGCTAGGCTAAAGGGGTAGATAAGCTATTTAAAAAGGCTAAAATATATATAGAAAGCTATAAAAGCCTTATCCCTTTATATAATATATAGGCAATAGAAAGTAGTATAAATATTTAATTTAATAAACTACTAAGTGCCTACTAAAGATTATAAAGTCTTCTTAATAAGTAGTAATAAGTATTAGTTTTAATCTATAATTTTATTTAATGCCTTATAGTTTATATAAAAATACTAATTTTTACCTACTTTTTTAATTAAAAGTATTAGTATAGCTATTAAAGAGAAGGAAGCTTTAATTTCGCCTTTATTTATAAGGTTTATAATTTATTTATATATTTCTAGTAGCTAGTTCTAAAGTATATTATAAAATAGTACCTAAAGTAAGTCTAGTAGGCTACTATTAAGGTTTTATTATAGTTAAATATAGTAGTTAGCCTACCTTTAGTAAGGAGGAAGGGTATTAGTGTTTTTATAGTAAAATAAATCCTTAAAATTAGCTAATTTACTTAGTAAAAGGGAGAGGTTCTTATTATCTCCTAAAACTATTAGGTTTACTATAAATATAAGAATAATATTAATCTTTTATAGGCTTATAAATATAATACTACTTACTTTACCTAACTATAAAGCTTAGTAAGCTAATTCTATATAAACTAAGCCTATAATAGTAGTTATTAATAAGGCTATCCTTTAGGCATTTAAGGTATAAATTTCTAGGCTACCCTATATATAGATAATAAAGAGGCGTTAGGTAGTATATAATATAATATTATTTTAGGCTATTTATAGCGCCTTGAGAATATAGTTTTATAAAAGGCTTAGAATTATATAGGCTATTATAGGGAATAACTAGCTATTTAGGTTAGTGCTAAACTAAATAAGGTAAGTAATTTTTAAGTGCTAGAAGATATTAGTATAACTATACTATATAACTATTATAATAGTAATTAATATATATAGTTAGGCTAAGGTAAGGCACTAAAGGCCTAACCTTTAAACTATACTTTTACTTATAGTAATATAGCTATTATAATTATTATTTACCTAGGTATTAATAAACTTAAAGCTATTATATAAAAGAAAAAGGAGAAATAATGCTTTCTTTATATAATATTTTATCTCTTTATGTTACGTGCTGGATGTCACACGTAAATGGGGGTACTCACACAATAGGTGTGGTACGTTATAAAGTTATAAGAAGAAGGAACACTTAAGTTATAAGTAGGTAATTAAGTGTATATAGAGTTAAAGTTATTCTCTCTAGCTATATATAATAGAACCCTTTTTTTATAAGGTAGGTTCTACCTTTAGAAATAGACTATAATAGGTCCTCCCCTTTATAAAAGAAAATATAGCTTATTTTAAGCTACTTAAATAAAAAAGAAAAAAATAAAAGGAAAGGAAAAAGGTAAGCTTATAGTAACTTACTTATAAAGCTAAGGAATTAGAAAAAAAAGAAATAAAGCTATATAATTTATATATAGCTAAGTTATAGCTTAATTTATAAACATTATACTAATAAGGAAAGAAAATATAAGTAAGTAAAATTAGTATAACATTCTATATTTCTTATAAAACTATTATATCCTCTAGGGTTTACCCCTAGTATACTACTATATTCTATATTATTACTACTTATTTTTATTACTTATAAATATATTACTTTTATTAGTAGCCTTCTTCTTACTAGTAGCCCTATTAGCTATAAAGTTATTAAGGTTTATAATATAGTTCTAGTATACTATTATAAAGTAGATATTACTAGCTAAGGTATATTAAACTATAGAGTTAATTAAAATTCTCTTAAAAATCTCCTATCCTTAGTAGTTAGCTATAATATTAAGAGTATAGATATTAAGGGTTATAACTATAGCCTTAGCTTTCTCTTAATATTAAGTAAAACCTACCTTTTTATAGAAATATATTATATTAAAGTTAAGTTTTTACTTAATTTTATTAATACTTATATTATATTAATTTATTTAGGTATTATTAGTATATATATTATAGCTTATTGTATTAGCTAGTACTTAAATATAGGTAGTAAGTGTTTAGATTCTCTTTATATTAATATAAAGAACCTTATAATATATATTAACTAAATATAAATAATATTTAATAAAGATACTAGCTTAGTTTCTTATTAGTTTATAATAAGTAATAGAAATATAGCTAGTGTTAGTATAGTTATAGGCTTTAATAAAATAAATAAAAAAATTAATAAACTATTAAGCTTAAAGGATTTTAAAAAGAATAATTTTATTATAAAGATTTATTATATTTTTAATACTACTTTTAATATAAGCTTAAAGGTTTTATTTAGTAAAAGTTTTATTAATATAAATAGTAATAGTTAAAAAAAGCTAAATAAAAGTATTTATACTAAGTTTTATAATATAGTAAGTAAAAGCTATATTTAGCTTTAATAGGCTACTACTTATTAGGAGGTAGTGTAATTTATAAATTTTATAAAATAAGAATATTCTATAGAAACCCCTTTTAATAAGGTCCCTAATAGTTATAATATAGTATAATTTAAAGATAAAAGGTCTTTTTATTTATTATATACTACCTATAATATTAATACTATAGTAAGCCTTAAAATATATATTACCTAGTTTAGTAAAAAGATTAAGTATTTCTTTATAATCTTAGTTAATCTCCCCTTTAGTTAAAAGGGTTTTTTAAGGTAGAGTTAGTATTATATAATTAGTTATAATAGTTTTTATATTAAAACTAAGGAAACTTTATATAGCTATATAAAGAAATAAAGGTTTTATATAGAAAAGTAGCTATTAAAGGAATAGTAAAGGGTATAACTAAGTATAAAAAAAATACTAATAATAATAATAAAGAAAAGGGTAAAAGTAGCTTATAATAAAAAGGTAATAATATTATTAATTAAAAAAGAGCTATAAGGGAATTATAGTAAGGTAAGGTTTTTATACTTAGTAGTGTGCTTAGGTATTTAAGTTAAAGCTTTAGCTAAGTAAATAAAGAACTAGAATATTATAGTATTCTATAACCTAAGATAAGTGCTAGTATTAGTAATGTTTTTTATATAATAAAAATATAGTTTTTATAGCTTAAAGTTAAGAGTATTTATATATTTTATTTACTTTAATATTAATTAATTATAGGTAGAATCCTATAGGGATTCTATATTTCTAACTATAGAAGTTATAAAATTAAAACTATCTTACTAAACTATTATATTTTCTACTAACTTTAGCCCTTTAAGGTAGAAAGTAATATAAAATATTTAAAATTACTTATACTTATATAATTACTAGAATTTATATAGTAAAATACTACTAAAATAATAATATAAAAAATAATAGAAATATTAAAATATTCTATTAATTAAATTATTAGAATCCTTTTTTTATAGTATAGTTATTAAGTTACTTATATTAGCTAGCTAGTGCTTACTATATATAGAATACCTTAATTAAGAAGTTAGGGTATTAACTCTATTATATTTATTAAAATATATTATAATAAATAACCTAAGAGTGCTTATAAAGAGTACTACTAAGGTTTTAATAGTTTATATCTTAGCTTTAATAGCTTTTACTTTAGTTTAAAGTAATTTAATAAAGGTTTTAATAGTAAAGATTAAGGTAGCTATGGTAGATTTATATTTCTTTAATATTATAAGGTAGGATTCTATATCCTGTATAGCTTTTACTCTAGGTATAGATTTAATAGCCTTTTTAATTCTAATATTAACTATCCCTAAAGTCTTAGTTTTTATAATATTATAAATATTTATAAGGCTTTTAATACTATTATAGTATATTTTAAATAGTTTACTATAGTTTATTATAATAGACTTAAAAGCTTTTATAGCTATTTTTAATGCTATAATATATACAAGGACTCTATTCTATATACTTAATAACTGCTTAGCTATAATAATAGCCTTATAAGCGCTTAGCTTAAGGATCTTTAAAAAATAAAACTTACTAACTATTACTAAAAGGCTGCTAAAGGTTTTATTTAGGTAGCTAAAGGTATTACTTATATATTTAGTAATAATAATAGCCTTAGCTAAAAGCTAAAAGGTTTAGTAATAGTTTTTATAGCTACCTTTATTCTTTTAAATAAAAATAGCTATTTAAAGGGAGTTATAAGTAATATAAATTACTAAGAGTTTTAATTTACTTTTAGCTTAAGCTTTATTACCCTTTATAGTAGCTATTATAGCCTTACTACTTTAAGCATTAAGTCCTTTAAAAATATTAATGTAATAAGCTATTACTTTTAAATATAGCTTATAAAGGGAATTATCTTTCTTAATATTAAATTTATTTTAGCTAATTCTAGCTTTAGCCTTAGTAAATTCTATATTATAAATATAAAGTATATTCTTAAAAGCCTAATCCTTCTTTTTAGGTCCTTACTTATTAATATATTATTATTTTATATAATCCTTCTTTATATTAACTATAGCTATAAAGTTGATATTATTTAATTTATTATAAGGTTTATATATTTTATTATTAGCCTTTTTAAACTAATAGCGATACTAGTATATTAAGGTATTAGTAATATACTTTACTATATCCCTAGTAGTAGTTAATAGTTTACTAGTTATATTTATTAAGAATTAGCTTACTAAGGCTTAAGCCTTAATCCTTTTAATATTACTTATCCCTTAGTTATTTATATTATTTATATTAAAAATATCCTTATTTTTTATTATAGTTAACTATAGTAGTTTAGAAAGTAATATAAAATATACTTATATTATTACTATATTTATTATAGAACTTACTATTCTAAGTAATATAAGTATTTCTTAACTAGCTAGTTAAAATACTAGTTTTTTAAAGATAAAGGTTAAATATAAATCCTAATAAGTTAGCTAGGTTAATATTATAGAAATCTATATTATTCTTAAGTTTAAAGGCTAATTTTTTAAAAAGCTTATAAAAAGCTACTAATAAGGATAGGGCTTAATAAAAGCTTAGATATATAAGAATAGGGAAAAATATAGAAGTTTACTATATATATCTTACTAATACTTTTCCTAGCTTAACTTCTACTAGGGTTTAGTATAGTAATTAGTAAAACTAATATTAATAACCTTTAGCTAGTAAATTTAATATATTATAAAAAGGCTTAGGGAAGTTTAAGGTTTAAGTAGTATATTTATATAAGCTAATAAAAGCTATAGATTAACCTAAATAACTAATATAAGAAAAGAAGGTAGTAGTATATAAATTTTTAAAGAAAAAGAAATAAGAAAGTAAAGAAAAAAAGGTAAAGAAAAAAGGTAAATAAGTATAGAAAGTAAAGGATTTTATATACCTTAATA
>AFRA01001417.1:0-10431 GCA_000223055.1 Claviceps fusiformis PRL 1980
GGTATATAGTATAGTCTTTTAAGGTATTAATTATTAATTTTAAGTATTTAGTTTATTTAAAAATAAATACCTTAGCTATAGTTTATACTTTATTATAAATAGTAGTAAATATATAGTATAATTTTATATTATATATAATATTACTTAAAATAACCTATATATATAAAAGCTATATATTATATAATAAGTATTCCTAAGTTAAGGCTATTAATAATATAAATATAAGTTATTATTATATTAAATTTAATTTAAATTAACTTTAATATACTTTTTAGTAAAGCTTATAATAAACTTATACTTAAAAAACATAAGTAAACTAAACTAATTATATTATATTAATATTAAGCTAAATTAATATTATAAGAACTATATACTTTTTAATATAGTATATAAGTTTATTTTTTCTTAAGTTAAACTTAAAGCCTAATTTTTAAAGCTATTTTTAATCTATTATTTAAATAGCTTTAAAGTAATTCTATATTTTCTTTACTATATATTTATATATAAGTATACTTATATTATTAAAAAACGTTATAATAAGTATAAATTATATTATTTAAAGCTTTATATAGAATAAAATAATATAAAATAAAAGAATTAAAAAATTAATAACCTTTATAATATTCTTATAATTATAAGTAAAGGGCCAGTAAATTTACTATTAAAAAAAATATTAGCTATATATTTAATAATAAAGAAATAGTTTTATATTATTATTTATATATTTTAATACTACTTATTATAAGAATATAAAATAGCTTTTTATAATAAATAATATTAAAAGCTATTAATATTATTAGTTAAAATACTAATATAATATTACTATAGTACTATAATATATATATTAAATTTATTAAAATACTTAATATAACTTTTATTAATTTAATTACCTTATTATTTATTCATTAGTTAAGGAATACTTTATTTAATTTAAATATATAAAGAGGCTAATATATTATTACTATTTTTATTACTTTTTTAATAATACTAAGAAGTAAAACAAAGAACGAAGCTTTTATTTAATTTATAAAAAATAATAACTTTTACTTAATAAATTAAAGCTAAGTAATAGCTAATATTATAAAATATATTTAATAAGTAAGTAAGGGTTTTAGCTAATAGCTTATTATATACTTTAAAGTAATTAGCTAAAGGTTTATTAAGTTTAAGCGCTTTTTAATTAATTAAGCTTTTAATAATATTATAAATTTTATTAATATTAAAGTAGTTCTTTATAAAATATATTATAATATTAAAGTAATTATTAAAGTCTTTTAATATATTATTTAGCTAAGCTAAAAGAAAATAATTCTTTAATATAGTAGCTTTCTTTTAACATATTTTATTAGCTATAATATTTATACCCTTACTTTAAATAAAAATTACTATGTACTATTATTTTAATAATAGTTTACTATAAAGCTATACTTAATATTTAAATTTTTATAGGCTTTTTTAATAAAGAACTTTTACCTTAATAATAATATATTAAATACTATATAATTTATTATTATTAACTTAGCTTTATATTTAAGCTATATTAATAGTACGTTATTAATTTTTTAAATATAAAATATTTACTTTTATTATAATACTCTCTCAGCTTTTTAAATAGCTTATTTAGTATAGTAATCTTATTATAGATTTAGCTTAAAATTACTTTAAAGTTTCTTTAAAAATACTAAATTTGTAAGAAATTAAAGCTCAATTATTATTTAGTTTATATAGCTATTAATTCTTATTAATATATAAAGTAAAGGCTTAGTAAAGTTAAAATAAAACTATATTATTATTTTAATTATTATAAGGTTATTCTTTATATATAATTATTTTAAATAAAGTAAGTAGTTATTACTTAACTTTAAGTTAGTATTAATATAGATTTATTATAAAATATAATTAAATTTAATAAGGTTTAATTTTTTTATAAATTCTATTTTTATATTATAAATAGCTTATATATAGTTAATAATAATATTCGTTTTACTTTATATTTTTTAAGTTACTTTACTTTATAATATTATAAATTTAAGTTATTACAATATTATTAATATAAAAAGTACATTACCTTTTATTAAGGTTAAGCTATAATAATTTTATAATAAGTAATATTAGTTAGAGTTACTTATAAAAATATAATAGTTTAAAGGTAAGACTATTATAAAGTTAATAAAAAGTTGTATTTAGTTAGGTTTATAGGTTAAAAAATATATAAAGTAAATATAATATTTTATTGATATTTTTTAGTATTAATTCTTACTTATATATATTAACTATACCTTAAGCCTATATTAATAATATATTTAAATTATAGTTTAATTACTTTAATAGTAAGTTAAAAGTAGCTAAGGCTAAGGCTAAGTATTTTACTTTTTATAGTTTTTAGTTTTTATATTACTATTATATTAGTTTAATATCAAGCTTTTAATATTAAATATATAAGATAGGTTTTATATTATATGTTTTAGTATATAACTTTTATTATATATATTATATAGCATATTAAGTGTTAGGAATAACCTGAAAAAGGGAAAACAGATACTAAAATGCATGTATAACAAAAACAATATAAAAAGGGTCTATTATTAATAATTCTTCTAAGCTAAGAGCTAAGCTTAGAAAGGAAGAAAGAGTAGTGTTATAGCTATATATGTAGTTAGCGGGGTAGCTAATTAAACTATATGTATTATTATAGTAGACCTACTTAGTTGCCTATATATACTATACCTAATGTTTTACCTATACTAAGGTTTTACTATTAAGAGTAATTCTAATACTAAGGAATTCTTTTTTTTATAAAACAAATTACTTAAAGAGTAACTAAAAAAAAACAAATCCTAGTTAAAGAAAGTATTATTAAGTAAATCCTAATAATAAAATATAGGGATATAATTAGTTATAGCTAGGGATTCTATTAGTTATTATCATTATTATTACCTTTATATAGCTTATATATACTTTACTTACCTTTTAATTTAAACATTAGCTTTATTAGTATTAATAAAGGTTTTTAATGCTTTATTAAGTAAAGCTTTAATTATAATATTTATAATATTATTATTTCTATTAATGTAATAAATTTCTATAAGTTTATAATATTAATATAATTACTAAAGAGCTATAATATTAATTATTTAGTATTTTTCTTCAGTTATACCTAGCTTTATAAAGTACTTATATAGTAAAAGTAAGTTAGTATAAATTATTATTAAAATTTATAGGAATTTAAAATATTTTATAAGGGTATTTAAGATTATACTTATAGTATAGGCTATATTAGTACTTTATACTATTCTATATAGCTTAGAAGTAAGTATACTCTTTATAACTCTTATACTTTTTATGAAGCTATATATAATAATATTTTTACAAAGCTTAAATTTAGTATTTTTACTACTTTTAGTTTTATTATTAATAATAATTATAAAGCTTATTGAAAAGCTTAGGTTTTTATTATTTAAAAAAAAAACTATTTATAAATATATAAAGTATTATTATTAGTAAATTTATTATAAAATACCTTAAGCTATAATTAGTATTATTTATTTATTATTAAATTCTTTCATTAAGCTTATTTATATTAATTTAATTAGGTTTTTAGGCTTAAGCTACTATAAAAAGGTTATAAGCTACTTTAAGTTAGTATATAATTAAAATATATACTCTTGAAGTATATTTCTTAATATATTTTTACTTTATAGTAAAATTATTAGCTTTAATAATTTTAAGGTTATTACTTTAACCTTTATAGGTTAATATAAATATATTATTATTATTATTAATTAAAACATAACTATTAAAAATAAAACAACTTTTTAAGGTTAGGTTTTACTTAGGTTTTATTATAAAGCTAGCCTTTTAAAGCTTAATTTCTTTATTATTAAAAAAAGTAAGGTTATTAAGTTTAAGTATATTTTTAGTTTATATATTAATTACTATAAAATAATTAGTATTACTTAAGGTAATAAAAAGTTATAAATTATAGCTTAATATACTTATTTACAGTTTTTTTTTTAGTACTTTAAATAAATTACTTATTAATATATTTTAGTTTTTATAATTTTATATAATAGCTTAATAACTTTTATTATTATACTTTTTAAGTATAAATACTTAATTCACTTTAATAGCTTTATAAATATTAACTTATTAAGGTTAGTTTATAATTAAATATAGACTTAGGTAATATTTTAAAGCTAAAAAAAGATTTTCTTTAATACTAATAAAAGTGCTAGTATAATAATTAATCTTTAGCTTATTCTTTAAATTATTAAAAATTATATAAAAACTAGTGTTTTTTTGTAATTACTATACCTTTAAATTATAAGCCTTAATTTCTTATGTAGCTAATTAATCCCTTTACCTTTAACTTTTTATACTATATAAAAGTAAAAAATGTATTAATTTCTATACTTTTTTAAATTAAAAGTTATAAATTTAAATATATCTTTTATTAATAATATATTAATCTTAGCTTAGTTTAACTTTTTAAAGGGCTTACTTTCTATAGAAATTTTACCTTACTTTTTAAAGTTTATTATAAGCTAAGTATTACTTCTTTTCTTTATTATAATAAAAACTATAGTAATAGCCTTATAGTTTAAAGTTACTAAATTCTTTCCTTTATTACTAATTTCCTTTTCTTTCTTCTTTATATTCTACTTTTTTTTTAACTCTTTCTTTTTTTACTATTATATCTTTATTTTTTTTTCTATATTTAGTAGCTTTTTTTATTACTTTTAAGCCTTTCTTTATAGGGAAAGAGGTATTATACCTTAAGCTACTAATATATATACTAAGGCTATTATAAGTAATAATAATAAATTTACTTAATATTATTAGTTTCTTTAGTATTACCCCTCCCTTTAAATTCCCTTAATACTTTACCTTCTTTATTATTTTTTTTTATATACTTTTTTTTTAATATTAGTTTTTTTTTCTTTTTTTAGTATATTATAAAGAATATTAATAAATTTAGCTTAATAAAGAGATTTCCTTAAAGAAGTATACCCCTTTTTTAAACTAGCTTTCTTTATATACTTTATTTATAATTAGTAAGGTTTTAAATTCTCTTTATTTTATTAAATTCCTTAGTATATTACCTTTATATTCCTTCTCTTTAATACCTTCCTTTTTAATAAATCCTTTATAGAAACTAATAGAATTCCCTTTAAAATACTTATTATTATAAAAGGTAGTAAGGAATTACTTTAATAGCTTATTAATTAAAAAAGCAATAGGGTACTTCTTTAGTTAGCTTTATAGCTTTTAGTTAGTTTTCCTTAGCTTTTTAGCTTATTAATATAGTACTATCTCTTTATAGTCTTTAGTATAAGAAAAATACCTTTTTAAGTATTTTAAGCCTTAATAAGAGGGTTTAAAGGTTTCTTTTTTCTTTATAGTTACTTTATAATTATTATATAGCTCTTTCTCTTTTTCTCTTATTATACTTAAAGTATAATTAAGTGCCTTAGTATATATATAAAGCTTTATAATAATACTATAAAACCTTACTATACTATTCAGTATCTTTATTATATATATTTTACTATTAATATTTAAAAGCCAATAAAGGCTATACTAGCTACCTTTTTTATACTAAATATAAACTTTTAATTATAATATTAGTTAGTAAGTTAGTACTATATTAGGTTTATATTAAGTATAAAAGGTATTAATAATTTATTATTTTATAAAGTACTTTTAGCTTTATTAATAGCTTTAGAAAAAACTATAGCTCTTTTAATAACTAAAAAGCTTAAAAATAATTTATTTATTAAGTATAAGTATATACTAAATATAAGTACGGTAAAAATAAAGCTATTAAGCTTAATAAAGTTATTAACTACTTTAATAGCTATTTAAAGGTATTATAGTAAGGTAAGAATATTATTAACCTTACTTTTAATAATATTATATACTTTTTTTAGTAAAGTATAATACTTTTTAATTTTATTAATACTTTAATAGGCTTTTATAAAGATATTATTTATATTAATAGCTAAAAGGTATATTAAATACTTAAATTTAGTAAATATAAAGTTTTTTTTAATATTATAAATAATTTAGTTAAGTAAGCTAAAATATGTATTAATTTAGTATTCTTTAAGAGTATTTTATATATTATAAGCCTTTTACTTTTATAGTTTAAGGATTTTAATTATATAAAATATTATAATTATATTAATAATATAAAGAATAAGCTAGTTAATAATTTAAAGAATATTAATAAAAATCTTATAATTAAAGTTAATATTATTTTTAAAGGAAAACTTAAATTAGCTTAAAGCTTTATTATTTATTTAGTAATAATAGTATTTCTTTATAAGCTTTTATATTAAATTAATATAAGCCTTGTTATTAGCTTATTTTATTAGCTTTTTCAGCTTATAAATAAAAAAAGTAGCTAAATTTTTAGTAAAGTTAATAAATTTTAATTTTAAAAAGGTAAAATATAATAGTTTTTATAGCTTAAAAAGTTTATTAAAGGTATTTTTATTTCTTTATAATAAATCTTTTTTTTAGCTTTAAATTAATATATTTAAAAGATTATTAAACTTTATACTAATTTTATTTATATTTAAAATATAAAATAAAAATAGAGTCAATATATTAAAAATATAAAAATTACTATTATTAAAGACTATAGAAACTTAAAGAATTTTATAAAAAGTTATTAAGCTAGTATTAAATATAATATTATATAGCTAAAAATCTTTAATATAAAGATAAAGTATTTATTTAATAAAGGCTTTAATTTAAGTAATTTTAGCTATTAAGATTTTAATTATACTAATATTTAAAAAAATACCTTAAAATGCCTTTTTAATATATTTTTTTTAAATAAAGTATTAGTAGTTATTAAATATAATAAAGGTTTAGAAATCCTTATTAAATATTTTATATATAAATACTTAGTTCTTAAGGATTTTAAATAAAGATATTTTATAATTCTTTAAGGGGTTGTTATTAATATTATTATTAATTAATAAGGTTAAAGTAGTTAAAAAGAATTAAGTATATATAATTTAAAGAGGATTAGCCTATTATTTATATATTTTAAATATAAAGAATATATTTATAGATTTCTATATATAGTTCTTAATATTATTTTTAATATTTATCAAGCTTTTATTATTATTTTCTTCCTTAAAAAACTCTTAAAAGCTTATAAAATAGTAATAAATTATTTATTAATTAAAGGGTTTTTATATTTATTATTTTTCGATTACTTTTTCTTTACTTTTTATTACTTATATTAAAAGTAGTATATAAACTAGCACCTTTATTTACTATAAATAAAGTATTTTTATAGAAAAGTAGTAAAATATAAGGGTTTTTTATAATTTAAGGTTTTAAAATATAAAGTAATAGTAGCTTTTTTATATTTTTTATTTATAAATAATATATTATATTTTATAAAAAATATATAGCTTTTTATTATTTCTTATATAAAGGTTATAGCTTTTTTAATATAAAAGTATTTCCTAAGGCTACTTATAACCCCTTTATAAATTAATAAGTACCTATAAAATATATTATAATATTTTAAAATACTATTAATAAAAGTAAGAAGTTATTAATAAACCTATATATTAACTATAAAAGAGTTAAAGAGGCTATAATAGATTTTTTTAAGATTGTTAATAAGAATATTTAATTATTATAGCTTAGTCTTATTAAGGTTATTATTAATAACCTTTTATAGTATTATAGTATTTTATTTAATTCTATAAAAGTATGAGTTATTTTTAGCTTTATAATTACTTTTTATATAAATACTAAGCTTATTAAAAGGGAGCTTTTTATAAGTTAATTTATTAAAATAATATATAGGAGTATTTTTTATTAATATAATTAAGAAGGTATAGTTCTATAGTGCTAAAGGGATATTATTATAAATATACTTATCTTTAAAAATATTTACTCTTAAGATAGAAAAGTTATATATTTTTTTAGTATATTTATTTTCTTTTATATATACTTTTATTAGTTTGTTTAGAATTTATTATATTTAGTTATTTAAGATTCTACTAGAATTATTATTATATAATAGGTTTTAATAAACCTAATTAAATAAGTTTTTATAAAAAATTTTAAGGTTTTTTTTTAAAAGGGTTTCTTTATTAAGTAAATTAATTAATAAATATATAAATAAAGAAATTAAAGTTAGGTTAAAGTAAGGAATAAAATAATTATTAATAAGAACTATAAAAGTTATTATTTAAATTTAAAGATATTAAAGAAGGGTAATAACCTATATTTTAAAGAGAATTTTATATAAATTAGTATTAATAGCTTAGTTATAAATAAAACTAAGGTATTAAAAGTTTTAAATAATAAAAAAGGTTTTTAGCTTTAATAAAAAATAATATATTTTTAAGCTATTAATTTATCTTTTTAAATAACTTAAAAAAAGAAAAAGGGATTAAAAGTTAAACTCTTTTAATGAATAAAACTTTATTTTTTTATTAAAAGTTTTAAAAGCTATTTTAAAAATATATATTTATTTTTTAAAAAGAAAACATATTTTAGTTTTAAAAGTCTTTTTAAAAGTTATTAATAAGTTTCTTTTAAGTTTACTTTTTTAACTTATAATAGTTAATAATATATATAATTTAGTTATTAAAAGCTACTATTTTTATATTACTAAGGTTAGGATTTTTATAGGCTTTTTTTTATTTAATTAAATAGTATTATTAAATAAGTAAGGCTACTTTGAAATAAAGTCTTTTAATAAGTAAATTAAACTAATAACTAATAATACTTTATTATTATTATAAGTTCTTTTCTATATTTCTTATAAAATAATATTATTAAAGGTTAGTGATACTATAGTTATTTTTATAGATTTAATAGCTAAATCTTTAGGGACTTTTCTTTTATTTATTTTTAAAAAGGGTTTTTAGCTTTAAAATATAGTTTTTTATAATAAATAGAATAAATATTAGTATTTACTTAATAGTAAGGGCTTTTTTTATTAAAGTTTAACTCTTTTAGTAATAGTAAAGTTTTCTTCTTTAGTATAGTAATAGGGGTTTTAAATACCTTAAAAGCTATCTTTTCTTTTATAGTTAAACCTGGTAAATCTATAGTTATTACTAACTACTAATTAGTTTTAAAAATAACCTAAAAAGGGGAAACAGATACTAAAATATATATATAATAAAAATAATATAAAAAGGGTCTATTATTAATAATTCTTCTAAGCTAAGAGCTAAGCTTATTATTATTATTATTAATATACGCTAGGAGGCCTATAAGGGCCTTTATTTAGTGCCTTTACTTACTATATTATATAGGAAAAACCTTAAAATAAGGGGGAAAACTTATATATATTATTTATATCTCTACTTATTTAGGCCTATATAAAGCCTATACTTGTTTCTATTATAAAATATAGGTATATTACTTACTAAGCTATATAGGTATAATTACTAAACAAAGTAAGTACAATAGGTTTAGGTTTAAAAAAAAGGGTATTTAGTTTAAGTTAAGGTTAGGGTTAAATTAGTTTTATAATAATAATAATGAATAAAAGTTATAATATTATAATAAAGGTATATTATAATATATATAAATAAAAGTAATAATATAGTAATAGTATATAGCTTTATAAGTAAGTAGTATTAGTTTTAAAGTTAAAATAAACTTATATAAAGGCTAGTTAAGGCTTAAAGGGTAGTAAAGGTAGCTTAATATATTATAAATTTACTTAAATTTAATTATATTTTATAGCTTATTTATATTACTATTAGTATAAACTAAACAAATAATAAAACTCTTTAATATTATTAAAAAAAGAATATTAATACAACTATTATTAAGGCTAAGTATTAGTTTGAATATAAAGCTTCAAAGAAATTACTTATTTAAATAAATTATATTTAAACTTAAGTTAATTATATAGCTTATAACTTCATATTATTTTTATAATAGCTTTTATAAGTAATTTTAATAAAATATTAAAGTTAAGAAAGCTAGAAAAAATATTAAATAAGCTTAAAAAATACTAATAAGCTAACTGTATTGATATTAACTAATAAGCTATATTTAATATAAAGGTAATATAGGTTAAAATTATTCAAAAAAAAGTATATAATAATAGTTAATAAAATTTATAACTATTAATAATATTACTTTATAGAAGCTTAAATATTAAGTTTACTTTTATAATAGCTTTTTACTTAATTCTTTTTAAGTTTTAATACTTTTTTATTATAAATATAATAAAATAATTATTATTTCTTTTCTTTTTTAATAGCTTATATAAATAATATATTAAAAATATTAAAAGCTTAACTTAATATTATATTATTTTTTTACTTTTAAAGAATTTAATAAAAATAAAATTATCATTATTATTAAAAAATTGATTAATTAAAAATTGTTTAAATTTAATAAGCTTTTAATAAAATTTTTTAAAAGCTT
>AFRA01001418.1:0-10430 GCA_000223055.1 Claviceps fusiformis PRL 1980
TTTTTAAGTTAAGTATATATATTTAGTAAATTTTTTATATAAAAGGGGTATATATATATAACTATATATATAATTATATATATATAGCTCTAATTAATTAATAATTAATTATTAATTAATTAGAGCTTACCTAAGAGTTAGTTACGTACTCTACGCAAAACAGGTGGAGCAACTCTTAGGTGAACTAGTCGAACAACCCTTATGTTATCTGTAGCCTCCATCGTGAGTTCCAGAAGACATCCAATGCGGGGTCCACTTTTTTCGCTCAATTATGGGTCGGCCTCCGGGCCGCGACCAAATGAGGGATGCGCACTTGAACTCGAACGTTCGAATAGTTTCTTTTCATTTCTTTTCTTTTTTTTTTAAAGTGTAACTGTAGTCAAAACATGTTGCCAAGGTACACAACATGCCGTTATCAAAAACTCGCCGTCTTGAGAAAAGGCCTTGTTCTCGGTAATACCTCTTTATAAAGAAGCATGTCTAATACTCCCCACCTCTCTCTCGCTTCTCTTCCCTCTTTTCTTACCCTCTTTTCTTACCCTCTTTTCTTTTCTTCTACTTCTCTCTTTTTAGCGCTCCAATCACCAGATCTTGTGCCCCGATAGCCGAGAGACACAATCACATTCCCATACATCACCCAGCACGATGGAATCCCATGTGCCCAAAGTGGTTGCAGAAAGGAACGATTGCGCATATGGATATATCTATCTACGTATGCGTGTGCGTATGTATATATGTATGCATCCATGTGCATATAAATTCGTGTGTATGTTTATGTATATATGTACATATATGTATGTGTATACATCTGTATATATACCACCTTTCTACCGTGCCTTCTAAGAAATACTATAAACTAAGCCTCAACGGCACGGCATAAAGTGCCCAACTCATACTGCCAGGACAAGAAATCAGACATAACAATAATAGTTGTGGCAGCAGCAGCAGCAGCAGCAGCAGCAGCAGTAATCATAATAGTGATCATAACCATGGTAAATCATAAACCATCAACATCACAACTTGTTCGCATCTCCTGTGCCTGACATCGGGTCAGAATTGTTGTGAATGGCGCACCCAATGCACTGACAGTCGTCGCCGCAGGGACAGCTCATGGTCTCGCCGCAACATGAGTCGGCGAACGGGTAGCTCACGAAGAAGAAATCGCTGGCGGATAGTGCTTGTTCTTCGCTTGCGCCGGACGCTGCCTCGGATGGGCTCTGTGCGGCGCTCGGAGACCATGGTCCGTCGTGAGGGGGCTGGTTGGGCGTCGTCGTTCCATTGGAGGATGGTTGTGCGGTGGTCTCGTCACCGTCTCCGTTCGAGGCATTCGTGCCACGTACTCCGCCGTCATGATAAGGTGGGTTGCCGTTGGTGTGGGCGCGCCCGTTTTGTGGTTCCTCCTTCATCGAGTTCCATGCCGAACGTACATAGTCCTGGGTGGCTTCGTTGTATGGGTGGGCTGCGCATCCAATGCACTGGCAAGCATCGCCACAGCTGCAGTGGTGTGAAGTCCACGACGTTCCGTTGGGTGTCGTTGGAGTTTGCTGCTGCGCGGGGAAAGGCTCTGTCTGTATGCCAAAAGGCGGTCTTCCCTCTCCTCCCTCTCCTCCTCCTCCTTCATTTTGACCAAACGCCATGGCGGCGGCCATGAAATGTCTCCATTGTTCGGGCTGGAGAGGTTGCATGAAGGATCCGTACTGCGGGGGGTAGTTGAAGATATTTGGCTGAGCATAATAGGGATACATGCCGTTGGACATGGCCATTGAGTGTTGGAATGGCTGCATCATGGCTCCGTTGGGGTCAAATGACATGCCTAGCGGAGGAGGCATGGCTTCCAGCGTATGCTTTTTCTCTTGGTTGGTGGATGCGGACACACGCGAGGAGCAACAGCACCTGGCCGCCGCTGGCTCAATGTTGGTATTATTGGTGGTGGTGGTGGTGGTGGTGGTGGTGGTACTGCTTCTGCTACTGTGGCTGTTGTTGCTGTTGTTGTTGTTGTTGCTGCTGCTGCTGCCGCCGCCGTCTGACGGATCAACGGGCACAGGCGGAGTCCTTGTGCCGTCAATGACGCCCCCTCCACAGCAGCTTCTAGGCGCTGCTGGTTCCGGCTTGGCAGCACCGTCCGTTGAAATACTTAATTGTCCATTCATCGTCATTGTCGGCTTCGTCTGGCCCGTCGAGGCCGTAACGGGTTCATGTCCATAGGGCGGGAACATAGAGTAGATACTTGACTCGGCATTGTACGACCTATCGCCGGGCGCTATGGCTATTGACCCATACAGGGACATGTCCGACACGGGCAGTGAAGAGCGACTTGCCGAGCTGGGTGGCGGAGTCCTGACGTTGTACGGCGGCACAATGTTGATCTGACTCGAGTCCATTCTGTGAAGTCCTGTGAGGTCGACGGACTGCTTCCTACTCGCTCCAGTTTTTCCACTCTGCTTGTTGACCCGAAACCCAGCGTGCCCGACCTTGGGGGGACTCGAGGGTGTAGCTCCCTTGGGGGACGACGAAAAATCGTGGTCTGGCTGTTTCTCGACAGCAGGCGTGTCGGATGTCCCACATCGGCATTTTTGTTTTCTCGGAATCGCAGCAGTGACCGCGGCGCATGCGCAAGGTCGCGAAGACGGGTGTGGACACGAGCTCAACGGGCGACCTGGCTTCCGCACCGGTACCATAAGTCGCTCGTTGGCATGTGTACATTTGGTGGAACGATGGCCGCGAATGCAAGGCTCGCTGACGAGTAATCCATTAGTCGCGAGTCCACGGTCAGGTGAAGGAATGGGGGAGACGAATGGCAGCTTTGCCCGCGAACTCGTCCGAGAAGAAAAGAAATCGAAGAAGATGAAAAAAGTGATGTCGCGAACGGGTAATAAAAGACGTACCAGGCCATCTTTTGCCCGTTGATAAGAGGCATGATTGACGCAGCTTGTAGGTGGAGTCGAAGCGGAGAACTCTATTTATACAGAACGGACAGGGAGTGAAGGCGGGCAGCAGCAAGGCAACGGCCTGCTGTGTATGCCCTCGTGGAGGCGCGAGGCTCTTAATCCGTACCTCGTGCCAGGAATCCGGTTCGTGCGGCTGCGTGAGGGAAAAAAGCAGCGGCGCAGACGGAGACTTGTGGTGGCATGGGGGGAGATGATGTTGTACGGATCGCCGCTGTCACTTTCTTTGTCTTCTCGAAGGGAAGACTCAAGGCTAAATGCTGTCAATCGAGATTCACGATTCGTTCGATATTCGATATTCGATATTCGAGCACGAGGGGCACAGATGTGAGTCGTTGTGAGACAAAAAAAACACTCTCGGGTGGAAATCGTAGGATTCGAGCCAAGGTCTGTCGCGGTCTGACAAGATGGCGGGACGTAGTGCTCAGGATATGGCAAAAGGGCTGGCCGGTACAGGATGACAATGCCAAGTCAGACGACAAGGGACATGAGCGACCAGTGTGAGGTGCGATGACAGAATGAACCAGACAACAAACAAACCCGTATTCACTGTTGTAGGGCTGTAATGAGCTCAACTCGAACCAGCAGATGGGAAATCCTGTGCTTAGGGGCTTAGGGGTTGCACGTGCGGGGCACCGGGGACAGCAACGGTCCGGTCTTGGTTTTTTTTCTATGCCAAAGTACCTGGGTACTTGCCCAGGTGCGCGCGCCACGGCAAATTCTGGCAGTAGGTCGTGACAAACTCTCAGCAATATAGGTGTCTGAACATCTTTTACATCTTTTAGAAACGCAAAATCATCACGAATCCCTGCGGAGGCTGTTATCAGAATCCAGGCCCGCGTAGTTAAATAGGTACCTAGGTACCTACTCAGTACCTATCTAGGAGGTATCAATGCCAGATCCCTTGTATCAAGGCACCGCCACACGCACCGCCACGGACCCAACCAGCGCGTAAAGTCTCAAGCAACATCACATCATGGAACGGTAACTTTCAAAACTTGTCAGCTTCCCAGTTATAGATCCTTCCTGCAAACATCCCGGGCTGCCTCAATCACGGCCCACGCTTGCAGTAACGACGAGTCAAGTATGAAACTCTGCCACATGAAATATAAACAAGAAACAAGAAACCCCACCGGCCTTGTTACCCTGTTCGGCCTTGTGGCTGCATCGAAACAAAGCGGCCACCGCCGCGAAGTCTAGGAACCCCGGCCACCCTATAGCACTTTTTTGTCCTCGGGGGGGGAGGGGGGGATCTGTAAAAAAAGAAACAATGTACATATGTATGTACATGTACGTGTTTCACGAGATATATGTGACAATAAGAGATGAATCGGCTCCAAGGTGAGCAAGTTTCTATTGGGCTGTTCCGTGTTTGGCTTTTCGTTTTGGAGTTGTTGCGGAGGCCTCGTCCACACCACCATTACCACCACTCTCGCACAAGGAACCGCAGCGTGTATGCCACGTTCTAATACAACAGGACTTTCCGCGCCATTTGAAGAGGTAGGTACATCCTCCCGCATCAACTAGGTATTTTCAAGATAATGCGCCCTCTCTCCTGTTTCTATCGCTGGACGTCTTTCTAATACTGATTGTCGTTGGAAACAATGCCTAATCCGGCTTCATGCCTCGTCCTTTTTCCTCCTCTTGGGAAGGTCACTGTCCAACACCATTAGTTTTTGGCCCCCATTTACAATGGTAATAAAGGGGGGGGGAGAGAGGCGGCCGAGAGCAGTCGTGCGTGCGGGCTGTGAAATTTCAAAGAAGACTTGTTTCGTATGCCTGCTTATACTATACACTCTTGATACACAAACGTGCATGACTATTGCCTCCATGACCCCCTCCAGGCTCAGACTAACCGCCGTCCGAATCGGCAAACATGTCCATTGCCCGCTTTCGCTTCCGCTGTTGAGCACGGGCTGCCAAGGATGCCTTATCGCCTCTGATGTCCGACGCTTCATCTACATCTTTGTCCGTTTCCATCCCGCCTTCTTCTTCTCGTCGGCCCGGAGCCGCTGTTTCTTCCTCTTGATCCATGGGCTCACCTCCCAGTTCCTCCTCATTGATAGGCTCCCCCGCCACATCGTCCTCGTCAATGGGCTCCCCTTCAATGTCCTCCTCATCAATCGCTTCGCCCATGACATCATCCTCAGCCAGGGGCTCCCCGTCAACATCATCCGCCATTGCAGCAGGTTCTTCTTCGGCTTCTCCAGCGACGCCTTCTACGGCGACGTTTGCCTCGGTCTTTGCGACCGGCAGAGGCTCCACGGTTTTCCACTTGTTGCGGTCTGACGCTTCGTCGGTCGTGCCATCTTCGGCTGCCTTCAATGAAGGAGGTGACTCGAACGTCTTCACAAACAATTCCTGGGACTCTGCTGGAAAGACACACCATCCCTCCCATAGATTGAGAACAAGATGAACGCTCCGTTTCCACTTTTCGGCTCGAAGTCGTCCCCAACCCAGCTTCTCGGCCATGCTGCCTAGCCGCTCAAAGATTTTGCGCTCACGCAGAGATGTCTCAAAGAGCTGTCGGAAGCGCCAGGCGTGTCGAACGCCGCTCGTAGACGATGACGATAGAATATCACTCACCACGTAAAGTGCCACCAAGCTGGCGCTGCTGGTGTCTGAGCCATCATTCACGGCTCCTTCATCGGTGCCTGTAGGTGCTGCTTGGTGTGGCTTCGCACCTTGTGCGTTCCTTCTCGGATTGGCAGATGTCAGAGCCAGTGGTTTCTCAATGTTTGCGACAATCATGTCCACGACTTCGTCAGCTCCCCGGCTGGCATGGGTGATGGCAAACGCTGCGACGCGGGCAATGTCGCCTTTGCGCAGCTTGGCCATCGTGGTGGGCAATCTCGCCAGCAGATGAACGAGCTTAGCCTTGCCAAGCGGGTTGAGAAACACCTTCTCTGCCTCAGGACCGTTGCTGTCGGTGTTGTTGCCTTCGCCATCCATATCTTCATCATCGGAAGAGTTGTACTCGTCATCCGACACAAACTCATCCAAAGAAGTCGTGTACTCAAAGACCAAACCCTTCTCTGGTGATTTCCAGGCATGGCTGCCATCGAAAAGGGGAACGTATTTTCCTTTGCGCTGATTCAGGTCGGAGCCCGTCACAATTTGCCACAGCCGCCAGCGGTACCAGATACCACCTACGCTTCGTGCATCCCATATCCAGGCCCATCTCTCTTCTCGTTGGACCTCGGGCCGTGACATCAGCAATGCCTCAAATTCCGGGCCATGCTCCAAGACGCCCTCGATGGCTTTGTTGATTAATTGAATGGTCCGTACATCCTGTGGCGGTCTTACAGGGACATGCAGCAAGCCCGATCTAGACACTCCGGCGCCAGCGGGGCCATAGGAGGAAGGGGGCGCAAATCCACGGCGGAATCCATGCTGATGATGCGAATGTCTGTCTCGGCCGGCCGGTCGCTCGACCGGTTTCGCCGCAAACGGATGCGCGCCGGCTATCGAGGACGAAGACATGCTGGGCAAAGTTGCCGAGGCTGCCACGGCAGACGACAGATGGCGGTGTAGAGACAGATAGTACCCATAGCCCAAGTAGCGGTTTTGTAATGTGGTGACTGCCGTGTCCATGTCGTTCGCCGGTGTGTCTTGTGATAGTGTGACAATGGCAACCGTACACTTCCTTTCCGAGCCACCAGGACCAGCAGGAGGCAGGATCTTGACATTTTCCACATTCAAATGGTCAGGCACCAGGGCCTTGACCACAGCAGGCGACGTTCCGGGGGGCATGTTGGCCAGTCGAAGCGTAGGCTTCGCAATCGCCTTCTCCTCCGCTCTATCTCTCGATTCGCCCACGTCCTCGTCATCGCTCGCATTGAAAGCCTGTGCAACGGACTTTGGCTTCGACGCAGCAACTGGTTCCTCGTAGCTCGTCGCCGCACCCAGTCGGTCTCCAGAGTTTTTGAAGTCGTTGAATGATCTCTTCTTGGCATAATTCGTAGATGCTGGTCCCAGACTACCAGGTCCGCTCTTTAAAGTCGACGAGACAAAGTGTCTTTTCGAGGCGCCGTGTCCGGGCGGCGCTGCTGCTGCTGCTGCTGTCCCCGCAAAGCCCAGTCTGCCCCTCGAAGATGATCCTCCAAACGCACCAAAGGACGTGGACGCATTTCCTCTGCCGTCATCTTCACGATCAAAACTCTTTACGAAGTCGGCGTATACGGCGGCCGTCTCGGCGGCTTCGCGCTTGCGCTTGGCCTCTGCTTCAGCCCGTTGTCGCTCAAAGGCCGATTGCTTGGTAGGTTTCTGAAGCTTGGCCTTGACGTCGGGGAAGTCGGGAATCCCTTTTCCAGAGGACATTTTGGATGGTCAGTATCCTCGAATTGACACGTCAAGACATATTTGAAGGTCTAGTAAGTAGCTTGAATTTTTTCCGTGTTGCGCAAAAAAAAAAAAAAAAAAGCCAAACAAACATGTCATTGGCCGCTGTCGTTGGGGGGAAAAGTATATAAAACGGCTAGCTTGGTCGTTCGAGGGGCGGCGGAAGTCGTGACTCGTGAAGGCTCACGCCACCCCGATACATGCATATATTCACACCGACAGGTTTTCTCGCCACGACAACGTCTTCTACCATTCGGGTCAGAGAACAAGATATTGATGAAATCAACAAGATACAGGGGAGAGTTTTGAAACGGGATCTCAGGACTTCATTGCACAAGTTATCTCGCTCTCAAGACAACTGATTCTACAACTGGGCCATCGCTCCAGCAGGTCCTTTCCGCAACTCCTCCTCCAGCACCAATGCAGAATACGGGCCCCGAGAGCCATCCATGGTGGCGAGTCCTCTAAACTTGCCATCGACCTCTCTTCCGATCGACTCATCCTCGACGTCCTTCCACCTCCATTTCTGCCCGTAAACCCCCCCCTCGCCCAGCATGCAATCCACGACCTTATCGCCCAGCAACGGCAAGAACTTGTACCCGTGGCCACTATCCCCCGTGGCAATGAAGAGGCCCTTCCATCCGGGATGCCAGTCCACCAGCCAGTCCCCGTCCTTCGTATCAGAGTACCAGCACAGCCTGGTTTCTCTCCAAGGTCGATGTTCGAGCCCCTTGATCGGTGACAGCTCGGCAAGACCTTTCCTCAGGTGCAGGTCTGCCTCATGCGGCATGCGATGGACGCGTCCCCCGTCCCGACTTGTATATGGCTTCGATACGACAATCGGCCGTCTTTCCAGCGAGGGCAACGGGGGGAGTGCGTTGTGGACCGTGCCTGGATTGAGGTACCCGAAGCTGTGACGGGCGACTTTGACGACATTGCCTCGCGGGGGCATTATGAAGAGCCCAGACGTCAGATTCAGTACAACGGGTTGCTTGGAGAGGACGGCACGTTCCTCCTCGCTAATGTCGATGTAGCCCAAGACGTGGCCCGTTGCCTCGACTCGGCCCCTCAGGTCGACCAGACCTCCTGTCCACGCTCCCGCAGCGACAAGAACCACCTCGGCGGCAAGACAGCTCGCGTTGGCCAATCTCGCGCCGGTGACCCTGTCGCCCTCCGTCGTCAACTGCTCGACGCGGGCATTCACGAAGTCGACCCGACCAGTCGCTTCGACACGCCTGTACAGCCACTCCATCCCCTTGCCGGCGTCTGCCCATCCCGACAGCGAGTTGAGATAGCCCCAATCTCCGGGATATGTATCCGTGCCCAGGTATGCGTTCAGAGCGTCTGTGTTGTCAAGCACCCTGATCCGATCGGCCGGACTGCCAGCCCTCGTGGTCACTTCGACGCAATTCTCCCAGCTCTTCTTGGTATAGTCCATTCCTGACTTGGTCCCGGGCTGAACGCCCACCGTGGAGTGATATGCCGTGAGCACCAAACCAGACTCGCTGTAGCGACCCTGTCCACCAAGATCCTCATCACCCTGCTTCCTCCATTCCCATTGAGCCTCGGCCGCCAGAGTAGCGTAGTCCGGGTCAGCGTAGTCAGGGCGGATGATTCTCGACGAATCTACGCTCGCGCAATCCTCTGGAGGAAACCTGCCAGTAGACGTATCGTCCACAACAGTAATGATGGTGTTGGTGAATTGCTCCCGTTTGGTCAATGCCCACGCCGTGCTCAGGCCGAACACGCCAGAGCCGATTATCAGAATGGACGATGGCGCCGTATTCTCCATTTTGGGAATCCTTTCTGGTGACGCGAGGGTATTTTGCCTTTTTTTTTTTTTCGCGATGCCTTACAAGCCTACAACGGGGTATATCTGTGCACGTATCCCTCTCCCGCTATTTTTTTTGTTCTTCGTCTTTTGTTGTCTTACTATTTCAAAAATTGTGCACAACGTGGTCATATGTATGTTCCCAGTCGGCACTATAGGCTACCGTGGAGAGAGGGGAACGCTTGCATTGCCGAAATCAGTGGGACTTGCATTTGGAGCGGCAACGAATGACTCTCCACGCTCATTGCTTCCATTGCTGCAACTTCTTACTCGTAGACCTACTTAGTGTTCCACTAAGTAGACCATAAAAATCGGGGACAACCACATTATTCCGGGACACCTAACTACCCTGCTACCTAGCTTTTTCTTAGTGTTTTATAGTAAAATTTACTATTTTAACCTATAATAAAGCATTCTTTTTATTTTATTACTATAATATAATAATAATAATATAAATTCTCTTTTAATATACTAACTATTATTAAAAAAGTCATTTAATTATAAGAATTTATATTACCTTTATTTAATTATTTAAGAAAATTATAAATAAAAGTATTATAAACCCCTTTAAAATTATTAATTTAATTAAATAAAAATAAATTTATTTTATTTTCTTATTAAATCTTTATATAAGTTATTATAAAATATTATAATATTTTTAAATTAGCTATTTAGTAAATAATTAATAAAATATTAAAAATAAGCTATAACTTCTTTAAAAAGCTATAAGCTAGGTTTTAAAGAGAGTACTTATTAAATATTATAAATAATAAAAATAAAGCTTTTATAACTTATATTTAATAAATATAAAAAAAAGGCTTTTTAGCCTTTAAAAGTTATTTTAAACAAGCTATTAATATATTATAAATTTATTATTATTTCTTTTTTTAGTTTATTAATAAAATATAATATTTATAATAAATTATATACTATTTAAAGCTTTAAATAATAATAATTAAAATAATTAATAAATTTAAAAAAGCTTTTTAAACTTTTAATTTATTATATATTTAAAAGTTTTTTAATTATTTTATAAAAATTATTAAGAATTATAAAATTAGCTTATTAAAGTATTAAAATAAAAATAAATATAGAATTTAGCTTAATTATATTTATAAATAAACTTAAATTATTATTATAACTATATTTTTAAAAAAAGTATATTTTAAAGTATTTAATTCTTTAAATTATAAGTTATTAAGACTAATTACCTTTATAAATACTATTAATAATATAATTTCTTTATAGCTAATTTTTTAATATTATTTAATAAAATTATAGTTTAAGATTAATATTATTAATAATATATAATT
>AFRA01001419.1:0-10419 GCA_000223055.1 Claviceps fusiformis PRL 1980
ACTCTCCTCTCTCTCTCTCTCTCCTCTCTCCTCCTCTCCTCCTCTCTCTCTCTCCCCGCTTTTTCACAACATGAAAAATCTCGCCAGGACTCATGTCCAGACTCCCAACCACAAGAAGAATTGTTTTCCGTTGTAGGTGCTGACCATGGCAGCTCCGTCTCACGAAAAGCCGAGAAGTGGCTGCGCCGGACAAGATACAACTCCCCAGCAGAAGAGCAACCATACAGAGTCTCAAGACATATCGACTTCAGGTACCGACGGAGAGAAACATCAGCAATTGAGCGGTTCAGGTCCAGGCCACGACCCCGAGGCCGACAAGAACTACCGGCCAAAGACGCTCAAATTCTGGCTTGTATTGCTCTCAATATTCGTCTCCATGTTCCTGGTGGCCCTGGACCGAACTATTCTCGCGACTGCCGTGCCTCGCATCACCGACGACTTTAATAGTCTTGGTGATATTGGCTGGTACGGCTCCGCATACATGCTTGCCACGTCGGCATGCCAGTTGCTCTTCGGTCGCATCTATCGCTTCTATAGCACTCGATGGACATTACTCGCCAGCATTGTCGTCTTCGAAGTTGGTTCCTCCCTCTGTGGCGCGGCTCCCAACTCAAACGCCTTCATCATCGGCCGCGCAATTGCGGGCGTGGGATCAGCCGGCATCTGGACCGGATCCATGATGTCAATTATTCCGATGGTGCCGCTGCACAAGCGGCCCGTGTTTCAGAGCATGTTCGGCACCGTCTTCGGCATCGCCTCTGTTGCAGGGCCCCTTATTGGCGGTGCCTTTACTCAGCGGGCTACCTGGCGCTGGTGTTTTTACATGAACTTGCCGGTGGGATTGGTGGCGATTGCTCTTCTCTACCTGTTCATGCACCCGGAGACTTCGAAGAGGGAAAAGGCATCCGTGAAGCAGAAAATCATGCGCCTCGATCCCTTGGGCACTTTCCTCTTTGTGCCGTCCACCGTTTGTCTGCTGCTGGCCTTGCAGTGGGGAGGATCGACATACGCCTGGAGTGACTGGCGCATTACTTTGCTCTTCATCATGTTTGGACTGACGGGGTTTGGCTTTGCTATTGTGCAGGTCAACATGCCCGAGACGGCTACGCTGCCTGTAAGGCTCATCAAGCAACGGTCTCTACTGGCAGTGACGTTTTATATGTTCTTCCTAGCGGCTGGGATGATGCTGGTCGTGTACTATCTCCCCCTTTGGTGTAAGTTGGCAAAGTCTACAACGGCAACACACGTTTCGATAAATTAACGAGCAATTCATGCAGTTCAGACAACAAAGGGAGTCGACCCTGTCGATTCGGGCGTCTACACCATACCTTTGGTCTTGAGTCTCGTGGTGGCAACCGTTCTGTCGGGAGCAGTCACCCAGAAGATGGGATACTACGCTCCCACCACCATCCTTTCCCCTTCCATGGCGGCCATCGGATGTGGCCTGTTGACAACAATCGGGCCCGCTACTGAATCACCGCAATGGATCGGCTATCAATTCCTGACCGGCTTCGGCATTGGCTTAGGCATGCAATCGGCGGGACTGGCCGTTCAAGCCACTCTGCCCAAAGATGACGTTGCCACGGGTATATCCATTACCTTCTTCGCCCAGCAGCTCGGCGGCGCCATTTTCGTCACGGTTGGCCAGACGATTCTCTCGACTATGCTGGTGAAGAAACTAAGCGGTCTTCCTGGGCTAGATCCCACGACGATTGTCCGAACCGGCGCGACGGACCTGCGCCGAGTCGTCCCGCCGAACTTCTTTGATACCGTCATTGAGGCTTACAATCATGCGCTAACACGCATCTTCTATTGCGCTCTGGCCTTGGCACTGACACAACTCCTTGCTGCGCTGTTTGTTGAATGGCGGAGCATAAAGAAGCCGCAGGAGCCTGCTCTCGCAGCAGATGCGGCAGATGTATGAGGGAGACGTGATTCCAAGGTGGCGAGAAGCGGATGCAGAGCAGTACTTTCGGGGCGTGAGTAAGAATAACGGGAGCCAGAAGGTAGAAAGGGATATAAATGCCAGCCTTTATGCAGTGTAGAAACGGGTTCGACCTGTAGCCAAGGAAGATCATATTTCAAATGACAAAGGCCAAGATGGACACGAAATATAGGTGTATTTATCGTCATGGAACTAAGCACAACACATCCAAACCATGAAAACAAAAGGCAGCAGTTTGTCCACCATGGCCTCCTTTCCTCTTTCATTGATGGAGTACATAACAGCGTGTAACTTATTGGCGACACGCTATCTGGGGCGGAATTATCCTAGTCATGTATTATCACGTGTGTCTTGCCGTAAGTGACGTGCTTGAATTGTTCAATACAGAATGGGTGACACAGTGCTCTCTATAGGTACGGCAGCCTCTATGTCCTTGAACTGTGCTGTCGTCACACGTGCGTCGCTTTTGACAGTCACAAGGCGCCGACGAGGTCACGAAACGTATAGCTCACTAATTATAATAAGGCGCAAACGAAAGGTACTCAATTTTACGAGATCCCTAAGCCTTCCCGGGTTTATCGGTGCAGTAAAAGCACAGCTGTTTCTTTCCTTGTATTAGCCTCTTCTTTACGAGAGCTTCCCCCTTTTTTTTTTCAATCATCTTCTTTGCAAGCTGTGGCGAGAGTTGAACGTGGGACAAGGCAGCGTTCTCATGGCCATGTGTGCTTATTGAACCAGATGCCCCTGATACTGCCAACACCATTTTACCGGTTGGATATTGAATGCTATACACGGGGCGATTTGTTTTCGTTTGTATCAGCTTCAACGCAAGCCGTGTCTACTCCCCCCGGCGACCCCCCACCTCCCGACTTCTGCAAGATGCACAGTCGTGTAACATCACGATGCTACTGCAATATATATCCTAAAACATTATATCCTAATGGACGAGTTACGAAAGAGTGTTTCTTCAAGTAGCGAATCACATTCAGGATTATTCGGGTTCTCGAGTCTCTATAGAATAGCCTAACCGCTTAAGACATGGAGAGAGAAGCTGTGCTCCTCCGAAGCGTGCCTGCATTCGACTTCGCTTTGCCTGATTAATGAGCATTACGATTATACAAGTCTGGCTATCTTGTACTAATACAGGGAAGTAGAGCGCCTACCACCTATGTACTCCCTATGTAGCTGCAGCGAGGGTTCCGTCAAGGCATCTCGAAGGTATCCAGGCCTCGATGTGCCTGTGACCTTATCGCACGGACTATGAGGGTGGCCTAACGCACGAACAAGTGCGATGTTCGCATCTATTTTTTGTGCGATCGACCTCGTTGGCAGCTCGTGACCGTCAAGGAAATGAGATTGCTTACTGACGTCATGTACCTCTACTAGAGCTCTACGATAGCCGACTTCATCGACATCCTACGCGCAGGGAGATCTCCGGATGTCCTATTCCTAGCTTCCTCTTCGTCAGCTTCGTTGCTAGCTTTAACGTACCTCTCCTTGCTCCTTAGAATAGTAATGCCTAATGTACTGCCTATGTCATAATGATTTCCAACGTTGTGGTGTGATTGGCTTAACCCCCCCCCCCCCGGTCATGTAGAGGGTGACAAGTCATTCAACAGTTTTACTGCACAATAAAGACCCGTTTCATCACATAATTTACATAGTCTGTTTTTGTGCTAAATAGCGTTATTATTCATTTCATTTCAAAGAGGCAAAGTGGGAAGCCGCGCTCCCCATTCCTTCCCAAAGAAGGGTCTGCTACCCGAAGAAACGCCGCTCGGTCGCCCCGGCCAAGTCAGACGAAATGATACAGCGGCCCGGGCCGCATACCCGAGACACTCTCCAGTGGGGAGGTCGACGAATGACAACGCTAGCGTTGTTTTGCAGGTTGGATATTCGGTATTCCCGTAGCTAGCTTAGCTACGCCCACAACCATGGTTTTTTCCGACCAAAGTAGACGACGCGAATTTCTGGAACAGCATTCCCGAGCGTCATTGCTACCGGCGAATCGGCAAAAGCGAAGCGCCCCGGGGCGGGAAGCGGCCAAGGATCTAAAATCAAGGGTTTAGTAATAATTGATGGAGAGGCTGCTCTGCAAGCCCTTGATACCGGCGATTCGGCAAAAGCGAGGCGGCGAGGGGAGGAAAATGTACAAGAATCCGGCAAGAAGGAGATGGTCATTTTTGATCCAGAAATTTCTACGCGAGTAATTGCCATTCGCGCGTCGGCAGAAACTGCGCGTCAACAGAGAGAACGTGTCCAAGAATCCGGCACCGACTATGTTGTCGATGAAGGGGCTGCTTCGCAAGCCCTTGTTTCCGGTCAACCGGCAAAGGAAAGCCGTCAAAACCGGCATGCTTACAGATAGATAGGCTGAGAAAATTTTGACACCGAGGTACTTTTGAGAGAATTGCAAGCATGGTTTTGGAAGGGAATTAGGATTTACCGATCTTGTTTACTTTGCAGCAAAGGAAGAACTAGCCCCCTTTTGAGTAGATAGCTAGTCGATCTGCGAATTTCAGACGTCTTTCACGCTGTCATCTACTGTGCCGGCTTCGCAACTCTTGGCCTCCTCATGGCTTGCCTTCTCGTCGATAGTCTCATCAGTGTTGACCTCTGCAGTTGTTGTCTGTCCACACTTGGTGGTCTCATCACTATCTTTTCCCCCATTGGGCTCTTGATTTTTGGCCATTTCCCTTCTGTACAAATTCCTGACTTCTTGACGGTACGCCGCAAAATCCTTCTCCCTTCTCTGCACAAACTCAGAGCTATCGGCACTCCAGAGTTGTGATAATGTTTGCATTGCGAGCAGTTTATACGGAAAGTCATACTCGTAGCTGATATGATCCTGAAACATGGAGGACATGGCATTCAAAGTCGCAATGCCCAACCAGAACCACGAGCCCCGCTTGTTCCACGACCAAGTGATGGCGTCTGTGAGAATTGCCTCACCCGTGGGTGCGGCCTTGCGCTCCTCAGCTTCGAAGATTTCCATATACTCTAGACGTCTTTCCTTGAAGCGATCGAGTTGTTCACCTGAAAAGTCAGCAAGATCGCCCCTCACTAGCCAGTACGGTGCCTGCATCATCTCGAGAGGTAGCGCGTTCACCCACTCCAGGTCGACAAGGCTGCGGATGTTCCAATCATCGTCTACAAAGATGTTCGCTACGTGAAGGTCGTCGAACTGAAGGAAGAAAGGACCCTCGCGACGGTCCGGGTGAATGTAGTCATGGGCGACAGCTCGGAAAGCAACCAGGCTAGCCATGTTTACGCGCAAGTCCTCGCTGTCGACGGCGGCGTTGGGGTGCGTGGAGAGGCGGCCAGCATGGAAGGACAACATGTCAGAAACATATGAATCTGTATTTGTATAAGTCCGATCTCGCGGGATGCAGCGAGGGGTCCCCTCGTTTTCGAGAACAGCCATAGTTGTTGTGAGCGGCCTATTCGATAGCGTAATGGTACCATTTGAGTGAAAGCGAAAGGAGCCGATGCGAGGTTGCGGCACACGAGCAAGAGAGATGATGATTTTTGTGTAATCTCGAAAGAAATTCTGTCTCCGTCGCACGTCGTTGTCTTTTGTCTTCCATGTGTCCCACAGCATCCTGCTTCCATCTGCGCTGACGTCTTCCAGAACCATGTAGGCAGTGAAGAAGCTGTGCGGAGATGGATGAGGGACGTAGTGAGATAGAATGGTGGAGGGCCACATCCATGTGTGGAAGAGCCGCCGCAGATATTGCACAACGCGGGTCAAGAGCGGCCGCTGCGACTGGTGGGTGAAGTGAGTGTGATCGGTAAGCCCGAAGCCGTAGAGGTATGGAATACGAATGTCGGGGCATTTTTCTTGCATCCAGGCGTATGTGGCCGCTTCGCACCTCATCTTTTCGTCAACGGCGCCTGCGGACCGAAGCTCGCCTAGCTTGTGAGGCATGGCGCTCCGGAAGAAGAGCTTGATGGGTGGTGCATCGGGGCGTTCAACAGTAAGTGGCACACAAAGGTTGAACTGCCCCATTTTGCATGATTTCAAATGGAGGGTGACGCAGGTCTCGCTGTCGGCGCCAACGTGATGTCTAGCCAGCGCGGCGATAGTGTCTTTGGACTTGACAAACTGCCGAAGCTGATTTTTTGAGGCCTCTTCATATTCCTTTTCAAAGATGACATTGCTGTCAAGATTCATGGCTGCTTCATAGGTTGCCGGGATGCCCATGATGGCAAAGAAGAAAATTTCCTGCGATTAGAATGCGTGAGGTGTCGTATCCTTGCTGCGATCGTAGCGGGTTGTGGGTTCGTGCGGCAGATATGCGGGCAGTCGGTGCTTGACGGATGACGGAGCCTAGGAAAGCTGCCGTGAAACGCGTTAGTATCAGAAGCCAAGCAAGAAGAGGTAACAGGAAGAGGAGGCTTGGGCTTTGTCACAGACTTGGGCAAACTGTTGAATCGACAGGAGTTGACGATGCCCGTGGGACGATGTTGGTGGATGGTGTTCATGGACGACGTAGTCAGGTTGTGAGTCTGGCGCGTCGCGCTTTCTCATGGAAGCTGAAAGGATACGAAGAGCTGAGAGCCTCAGAGGAAAAGAGCAGGCCAATTTATGTCTCGAGTCTCGACTGTTGGACAAGGATTCGCATGCAAGGAGAAAGGGGGTGGCTGGTTGCCGGACAATGAAACAAAGAAAAAAAAAAAGCGAAAAACCGTGCATATTTACATACTTACTGCCCCCAGTTTCCCCAGGTGGGCACAGCTAGGCACTCTGGGCATTTTCCCGGAAGGTCTATATGTCAGTATGTATATATACATGGAATGTTCGAAATTTCGAAATTGGAATCGGCATCGACCACACCGTTTCTAGACTCGAACACCCGAACTCAGGCCGAAAGACCAATGACGAGGTGCCGATTGGGGGGGTGGGGCGCGGCACGGATAACGGTGGAGCCAAGTGTCAAGGACCACTAATCAGCATCGGCGGCAAGGCTAAAGGACAAGTTGGAAAGAAAATGATGCGACAAATCCCGGATGGAGAAAAAAAAATGCACTAGATAGTTTATTGGACGGTATTTATAAATAAAAGGCACTAGACGCCCACCACGAGACCAGGTGTTTCCGACTTATTCCCACAGAGCTCCCATCGCTTCGACGACACGCTTGCCACCAATGCCGTCAGCGCCGAGCAATGAGCCTCGTGAGAATTCTGAATGGGGAGTATATAAAAGAGGGTATATATATATTATATAATAGGGTAGAGATTTATACTCTCAATCACTACCCCTTGCCTAGCCGAGACGTTGCAGTGCACCTTCTGTGTCTCAGTCGTCACTCCACTAAGCAGTATCCCAAAGCCTTGACATATTACCTCTGAGCGCGACTTGACTTTTCGCCGAGACATATTGGGCAAGAGTAGAGTCCCAGGGGCCTGGGTGGTCCATTTATCCGAAACCTATTCTTCGCCCTGTTTTGCGCCTCGCCGCAAGCTAAGTTTTAAACAGCATATATATTGCCCCGTACTATCAACTCCGCTCATGAGGTCATAGCGATACAACGCCTGGTGGCACCCCGTAAGCAGTAAGCTGACATTGTGATAACCTGGGGTAGTTCTTCTTGATATTTTGAGGACGGACATTTTCGTAAATAAACACACGCACGCACACATACACATACGACAAAGAAAATAATATAAGAAACAACTATATGCTTATGCTAACCTTATGCCCTTACGACCTTGCCGAAATGCTGCTTGCAATAGAAGCCCGAAGGATAAGGACGAGACTGGAATGAGCAGCAATCTCGGCGACAAGCTGAGTATGTGATTTCATTTTAAAAAAGCAAACCGAGCGAGACAAATTGTTCCTTTCAGTCAATTGAAGCCCTGGCTTGGGCTTGACCGATGTCCAAATCGGCTGCGGACGCGAATCCTGAGAGCATATACCCGGCGGGATATGATATGCGGTCCGCTAAAGCATGATGCAGAACAACGGGCTGCCGAAAAATCTTGCAATTCCGGATTGAATACACTACCGTGTATTTTCTTGCGTATCCGGTTTCCCGGACCGCGACCATCCCCTTCGACTTCTCGCGAGCCAACCGCCGTTGAGACATCGAACGCAAGAGCCAGCACCCGAACATACATGATTCATGCTGAAAGGCTTGCTCCTCATTTCTCTGCGGCAACCTTGTGTTTCCAGATAAAGGCTGCGCTGCAACAGAGGAAGAAGCTGTAATCTACTCCTCGAGTTGGGTTGTTCGTCGCCATGATAACAAGTCCACCCTAGAAGCGACAGGTACCAAACAAACAAGGTCATACAGCAAGGCGAAGAGAGATGCACAGTCACAGAATCGCTAGCAAGACTGTCTTTCTAAGTCTGGATGAGTGAGGCCTCACGACGTCTGCATCCGGCATTGGTGCGAGAGCTAAAGAAACAATTTCTGCAGCAGAAATAATACAATAAGGACAAGACCGCGTCAACTTGCGGATCCTGATGGATGCCAGAATTCAACAATAGCATAGAGTTAGTTGAGCCACTTTTGGTTGAGATGGTATGTCAGCTCGCGTGAGGATCTCCGGTGAGGGTATGAAAAGTATTCACTTTTTCGAACCAAAAAAAAAAAAGAAAGAAGAAGAAGAGAAAAAAAAAGTAAATTTTTCTAAAAAAAAATAGAAGGAAAAAAACGTGGAAGGTTACCCGCCGCTAGAAGAAAGAGAAATCTGTACAATGTAATACATTCTCGTCTCACTTTTCCTTTTCTAAATAAAATTTCGTAATTGATTTTTTCACGTCCATTATAAGTACCCATCATCATCATCGTCATCAAATTCATTTTCCCTCGACCAGTGGCGTCTCCATCTCGCCACCGGACCCATCCCAACCAAAACCCCAGGTTTAAAGTGTCTATCCGCTAAAATAAAGAGAACAAGGCGGAGAAAAAATGAAAGAATAGAGAAAAAATTAAGAGAAAAAAAATTTCCTCTACTCTGTTACTTTGTGACCGGACAAAGATCCAAATTCCCGCTCGCATTGTTGCCCCACCACTCCGGGAAGGGAATCGTTCTCCCGCCCGCACCAAAGACGGCAAAGGACAGGATGAAGAGCACAAAGAGACTGGCTCCGTCAAAAGCGCCCGTCACCAGGTACATGTACTCCTTGAAGATGTGGGGCTTATAGTTGCGCAGGTAGTACTGTGAGAAGAAGCCGGTGATGATGCTGCTCAAGATGATGCAGGTTTGAGACATGTTGTAGGGGATGTAGCCGGCATATTGAAGGAGCTGAGGCATGTTGATTTCCGAAAGGGAAAATCCTTTGATATTGGGAAGGAACTGTATAAAGTGAGAAAGGAAGTGCGGAAGTCAGTAATCAGAAGAGCTCAGTCACACTCAAAGAGAGGGGAGAGGGGGTGGTCGTTCGTCATGCTGCTTACGTGATAGATGATTCTGTGAACCACGACAATTGCAGCGCCGATTGCCACACCGACAGGGACAAGGGAATACATGCTTCCTGGGCCGTAAAGATACTTGGCCAGAGCCCATGATGCTGCATTAGAGTTGTAGGACTGGATACCAGCGCCACTCCAGGCAGAGTTACCATCTGTATTGGCAAGCAGGTCTCGGTTGGTGTTGACAATGGAAATCATGACGGCGTAGTTGATGAACCCGCCCAGGATGGTGCCATAAATCTGGGTAATGAACATGACGCGAGGAGGGATTTTCACTGCCGTCGACCGGATGGTTAGCAGCAGCTCACGCACAGGGAACCGCTGGGAAAGGATGGGAGCAATACGAACAATACTCTCCCAACTTCAAGTCGCTGCAGAGATTAACACAGTTGCTGATGACGCTGTGCGACCAAGCAGAAAAATACATGTTGCCGACAGGGCGCTCAGGGACCAACAGACCCGCCAGCATCTTGGACACGTTGTTCGTAGCAATGCCATTGCCATAGCGAGCCAGCAGAAGGGAGCTCTAAATGTTGGATAGATATCAGCGAGAGAACAGAAACCACTTACTCTTCCTCTCTCGTCCCCCCCGCCACAGAAAAAAAAAATTAAAAAAAATAAAATAAAGGGCATTCTTTGAATCTGGAAAAGGCCGACTTACGAGGGGCGCCAACGCCATGCCAACCAATAAAGCGACCACGTACGCCCAGGCCGGAAGCGTAATGTTCTCCCGGATAACGACAATGAGACCTAGAATGAAGCTGAAACCCAAGACGATCAAATACCACCACGACGGCACTTCGTTGTAGTGCTTCACCATGTGCCGATGATGTCGGTCGTCAAATCGTCCCGCCTTTGCGCTCTTGTATGCCTTGACAAAGTCACCACCCCAGAACAAGGCGCAGTGGGCAATCATGGCGCCAATCTGATCGAATTGCTTGAGTTTTGGTACATTGTTTGTGGAAGTGGAAATAAAAAGGGGGAGAAAGAGAGAGAGAGAGAGAGAGAGAGAGAGAGAGAGACTCGACGGCAGCTAGTTCGGACCAATAAAC
>AFRA01001420.1:0-10414 GCA_000223055.1 Claviceps fusiformis PRL 1980
GTTATTTTTAACAGTACTAATAATGCTCTAATATTCCTTTATATCCTCTTTAGATATAAGGGGCTTAATAAGCTATTGTTTTAAGACCCCTAGCTATAGCGGAATTCTAATAGATTTATAATTTTCTAGCTTAAAGCATACTAAAGCCTCTAAAATATACTGCTTTTAGTGTATCTTTAGGAACCTATTTTTTTAGTTACGCTAAATTTAAACCTCTAAGAAAATTTCTATAGGGCCCCTATCTTTTATAGGGTAAGCCTTATAAAGGGCTTCCTTAAGCTCCTTAATATATTATAAATCCGCCCTTATTAAAAGGTAATTATTAATATAAGTTATAATAAAGGTATATGTTTTTAAATTATAAAATATAGTAGGGTTAGAGGTAAGATAGCTAAAACCTAGGTTTTTAAGAACTAAGGTTGGGGTCTGTTGCCACTCTCTAAAGCTTTGCTTTAAGCTATATAAGGATTTTCTTAGTATAATAACTAAGTCCTTAGTAGCTTTATAGCTAAATCTTTTAGCTAGCTTAGCTAGTTATAGATTTTATTTAAAAAATTTAATAAATCCCTTAGGAATTTATATATAAATAGTCTTTTTTAGGTAGCTGTTAAGAAAAGCCCCTATAAAATCCACTTACTCTATTTCCTAGTTTTTCTAGGCTGCTATAGCTAATAGTATTTGCTAGCTAGGGGGAATACTAGTAGCAGTAAAGGTATTAGTATAATCTAAGCTTTTTATTTATATAAAGCCTTTAGCAATAAGTTAGGCCTTATATTTTAAAGGATTATTTTCTTTATCCTTTTTAAGCTTTAAAATAAGCCTATTTCTTAGCACTCTCTAGCCCTTAGGGATATTTTCCTTTCCTATAAATTCAAAAGTACCTGCCTTTAGAAGTTAATTAAATTCACTAAAAATAGCTTATAGCCACTCTTTTTTCTATAGGCTTACTAAAGCTTACTTCTAAGACTTAGGCTTAGCGCTATTATTAGGCCTATTTTCTTTAGCCTTTAGCTATGCTTTATAGCAGATTTCCTTAAAAAAGGCTGCTAAGTTAATATCCATTTTATCTGGATTATCTAGTTAATTTTTATCTAAAGCTAGGTCCCTAGGACTCCAAATTAATTTAGGCTCTTTATTAACTATCTGATTAGAAGATACTATATGGTCATCCTTAATAAGAATACTATTATTTTAGTTATTTTCCCCCTCTAAAGAATTGTCCTATAGAAGGTTCTAAGGGGCACTTAAATCCCCCTCTAAAGAGATATCCCCTATAGAAGACCTAGGGAGGCCTAAATTTATAGGGCCTATAGGTTCTATAATTCTTATAAAGCTAGTTTTAGTAACTAGTCTTTTAGAAGGAATATAAACTAAGTAGGTCGTAGAGCCTAAATTAGCTAATAACCTTCTAGGGATAGTCCTAAGGGCTAGTTTTTAAGCTTTAGATCTTTTTTCCATAGAAATTAAAACCTTATAATAAGAGCTAATAGCCCTAATACTTTTATAATTAGCAGGGCTAATCTCTAAGGTAATTAGGGCATTTTCTTTAAAATCTATGGCTAATAATTATACTAGGCTAGCTAGTTTCATAGAATTTGCTATTATATTTATAAGATTTATAATAGCAAAAATAACAAAATTCTATAGATATAAGGGTAAACCAGACTAGTATAGGGTGGCCCGCAGTCTATCCATTATAATATAGATAGCCCTCTTAGCTAGCCTATTTTACTTATAGATATAAGGGAAAGAAGTAGTAAATTTTATCCCCTTTTTTGCTAGCCACTGCTAGCAAGCAGAATTAACCTCTCTACCCTTATTAAAATATAGATGTTTAGGGAAGGTACTAAAACTAAGCTTTAGGGATCTAAAAAACCCTTTTATAGCTAGGAAAACAGTAGGGCCCTCCTTATTTAGCAAAGAAAATAGCTATTTATATCTAGTTTTTTAGTTTACTAGAATAAGGCATATAGGGTGCTTATTATAAGGCATAGGGCTTATCTTTACTATATCCCCCTCTAGTCTATCTAAAGCCCTAGGGGGGTTTGGAATTAGGGTCTTAGAGGGCCTTCTAACTGCTTTTATTTAATTATAGGTTAAGTAGTTAAAATCCTTTTCTTTAACCTTAGAAAAATCTAGGATTTCCTTAGCTAATAAGCTAGTTTTCTTTAGCAATAGTAGACCTAGGTGCCCTAGTCTAATATGCTAGATTCTAGCTAATCTTAATAAATTTTAATATAAATTTAGCTTAGGGTCTTCTATAAGATCCCCTATAAGCTCTCTTTTAGCCACTATAATACCTTCTTTAATAGCTCCCTGCTAGGCCCCTTAAGAATCATAGGCCTCTTAGGGAGCTATTAAAGGCCTAGGGCCTATCTTAGTAGGATTTTTAGATACTAAATCCACTAAAGCCTCTTTTATAATTTTTCTAGGGGCCTTTAACAGCCCTATATTAGAAGGAAAGACTTTTATAAATTTAGGTACCTAGCTTATAAGCTTTAGCGAAGAAGGTGCTATTAAATTAGTAGGTTTTAGGTTAGAACTCTCTAATTCTTTAATTTCTATAGCTTTCTTAGCCTATATAGGTTTCTTAGAGGGAATTTAGACCTCTATAGGGTAACTAGTAACTATATAACTAAAATAACCATTATAGTGCCTATAAGGGCAGCTAAAAGGAGGTTTTAGAAGGGGGGTATTAGTATTCTCTAGCTAGATAAAAAATCTATGCTTTTTAATGTTTAAAATACCAATATAAGACCTATTAGCTAAGAATAGCGAATTCTTATACATATAGCCTCCTACTAAATAGTGCTTTAGTCTGCTTACTATATTTATATCTAATTTAGGAAAATATAGTGTATTTTATAGGACTAGGGGCCTATATTTATTAGGATTTTGCTAATATAAAACCAAAATTTTAGCCTTTCTATATCCCTTAGGATAGATAGGACTACCACTAGTGGTTATAGGCCTAGCTTCCCCTTTTTTATAAGGTGTGTAACTTATAAAATATTCCTTAGAATTAATTAAGTAAATAGTAAAACCTATATTATAAAAAAGAGAGTTTTTTATCTCTTTATTATAGAAATTAAAAGCTTTAAAGGATATTTTATCCTCTAGCTTATTAACTTTAATGCTAGCTTTACTAAGAGTAGTAGATTCTTAAGAATAAATACTAGAATCTTTGTTAGAATCACTGCTAGCACTAGGGCTACTAGGTCTTTTATAGGGCTCTAAAGTCCCTAAAGAAAGGTTAAAATTTCCTAGCATAAAGGATCTCTCTTAACCCTTATTATTATCCTTAGCCTTTTTAGAGGATTTTTTGCCCTAACTTTTCCCCTTTTTCTTAGAATTAGGGTTAGAATTTCCCTTATTTTCTTAGAGGGAATTCTTCTTTTTCTTTTTATCCTTATTAGGATATTTAAAGGTTTTATTTTCTTTAGAGCCTCTATATATAGATTCTTTAGAAGCAGTAGCTTTATAATTTAGAGCTTTAGATACTAAAAAGCTTTTATCCCTTTACTCTTTAAGTAAATTAGCTATAAGAAATTATAAATTTAGTGCCCCTATAGGGGCCCCTAAAGCCTTATTAGTTCTTATAGAAAAACGTTGCCTTTTAGCCCACTAAGGAAAAGTTAACTTTAAAGCTTATAAATATTAGTTTACTTAGTCTATAGGCTCTATAAAAATACTTACTAAATTTAGCCTAGCTAGTAGGTTATTAAATAAAGCATTAAAAAACTCTAGGGATCCCTTATAAACTTAGAAATTTAGGCTATGAAATTAATTATAAAGGGTACTACACTGTATTTTAGAACTCTAAGAATACTGCTGGATTAAAATACTATATACCTCTAAGGGGTTTTTTTACTAAATTATAGTATTTTAGGGGCCTTTAGTGTAGCTATCTCTTAAAAGCATAAGAATTATAGCTTAGTTAGGATTGCTAAGGTTTTTAGCAATACTAGGATTTTCTAAGAAATTAGGCATTCCTAGTGCCTTAAATTGGATATTTAGGGCCTGCTTCTACTAATTAAAATTTTCTAGCCCCCTTAGCCTAGCCCCCTCTAGAAAGCTATAAACCCTTTTATTAAATTCTTTAATAATAGAATTATTAAAAGAGTTTAGAATATTAGAATTTTTAAAGCTTTCCTAAGGTTTTTCTTATGTTAGCTTAGCTATAAGTTTTAAAGCTATAGCTAGGGCAGAGGTAACGGCAGCTGCTAATATTTCTAATTTTTCTAGAATATTAGAGATATTATTATTTTATTGTAAAATCTGTTGGTTTACATGCTCTGCCCACGACTGCTCTGGGGTAGGGACCCCTTGGCTAATTTGGCTTAAATCTCTTGAATCCATTTTTTTTATTATTTTTTGTTTAATGTTTTTAGAAGTAGGAATTCTTCTTTTTGCTCTTTTATAGAAGGTAGTCTTCTAAATTATAGTAAGGTTACTATATATCTCTTTCTTTCATAGAAGTAGGAACTCTTCTATATCTTTTTCTTTTATAGAAGCAGGAACTTTTCTATATCTTTCTTTATTTTTTATAGAAGCGAAGTCTTCTATAATTTATTTTTTATTTTATTTATAAGAGGTTCTTATAGGGTAAAATATCCCCTTTTTCGCTAATCCTAAATATTTATAGAAGTAGGAATTCTTCTATACTGTATTATTTCCTATTTTATAGAAGGGAAAACTTCTTTTTAGCAAATTTATTTTTTTTATAGAAGGAATAAGTAGCTTTTACACTCTCTATAAATATAGTAATATTTTCCTTTATTATAGAAAAGTTTAGTGAATTTTCTAAATACTAAAAGTTCTCTTCTAGGCTTATAACTTATTAGAAATAATAGAGGTAGGTGCTATAGAGCATAGCTTACTAAGGTAGTAGGCTTAGTAAGCGTGTATATATAGATCCACTGCTCTATAGAGCAGAGCATTGTAGTAAGCTATAGTCCACTATATCTTATAAAATATAAAAGCTTTTACATTGCTTTTAGCACTATTTAATTTACTAAAGAATTTGCAATAATAATATCTAATAAATTATATCTAATATCTGACTTTTTAGGTGTCTGTGGCTAGTAAGAGTGATTCTAACGGTCTATATAGTTAGCGGCTATAAGGGGGTTTTTTACTTTCTTCCCTTATATACCTACTAACCTTATTAGTAGATTCTAGTTACTAGCTAGGCTTTATAAGCTACTTTTTATTTTTTATAAAATTTATTTATATAGGAAAATAAAAAAATAGACTTATAGCTATATAAATTAGCTGCTAATATGCTTATAATTAGTTAACTTAGTAAACATTAATATATAACACTAAAAAACTAATTTTTAAATGTTTATATAGGAAAAAAGCCTAGAATTTAGTAATAAAGAATCTAATCCTAAGACTTTTTATAAATTCCTCCTTATTAAAAAAAATAGTAAAAAATATATATTATAGGGTAGCTACCTTCCTTAACTAAGTAGCTATTAGCTAGCTTAGTTATATTTTTTAATCCGCTTCTCTATATCTTTATTAGTTACCTTATAAATCTAACCTAAAGACTAGGCCTACCTTATAGCTATTAGTTTAACTATATAACTATTAGAATAGGCAGAAAAGGTTAAAAAGTAAGGATTTATAGGGATCTCGCAGCTATAAGCCCACGTACACGTGACCTTCGGTCGGAATTCCGTGGTTGTGCCACCCACGCGCGCGCATGCTTGCCGGCTTGCACTGGCTTACAAAGCCCCCTATAAAGTGCTTCTATCAGCGCTATAATTATAGCACTAATAGTGAGGAATCCCCTATAAATAACCCTGTTATTTTCAACATTCTTATTAAGGATTATCCTATAGTATCTTCTAATCAGATGGTTAATAAAGAGCCTGAATTAATTTAGAGTCCTAGGGACCTAGAGTTAGATAAAAATCAACTAGATAATCTAGATAAAATAGATATTAACTTAGCAGCCTTTTTTAAGGAAATCTACTATAAAGCATAGCTAAAGGCTAAAGAAAATAGGCTTAATAATAGCGCTAAGCCTAAGTCTTAGAAGCAAGCTTTAGCAAGCCTATAGAAAAAAGAGTAGCTATAAGCTATTTTTAGTGAATTTAATTAACTTCTAAAGGCAGGTACTTTTGAATTTATAGGAAAGGAAAATATCCCTAAGGGCTAGAGAGTGCTAAGAAATAGGCTTATTTTAAAGCTTAAAAAGGATAAAGAAAATAATCCTTTAAAATACAAGGCCTAACTTATTACTAAAGGCTTTATATAAATAAAAAGCTTAGATTATACTAATACCTTTACTGCTACTAGTATTCCCCCTAGCTAGCAAATACTATTAGCTATAGCAGCCTAGAAAAACTAAGAAATAGAGTAAGTGGATTTTATAGGGGCTTTTCTTAATAGCTACCTAAAAAAGACTATTTATATATAAATTCCTAAGGGATTTATTAAATTTTTTAAATAAAATCTATAACTAGCTAAGCTAGCTAAAAGATTTAGCTATAAAGCTATTAAGGACTTAGTTATTATACTAAGAAAATCCTTATATAGCTTAAAGTAAAGCTCTAGAGAGTGGTAATAGACCCTAACCTTAGTTCTTAAAAACCTAGGTTTTAGCCCTCTTACCTCTAACCCTGCTATATTTTATAATTTAAAAACATATACCTTTATTATAACTTATATTAATAATTACCTTTTAATAGGGGTGGATTTATAATATATTAAGGAGCTTAAGGAAGCCCTTTATAAGGCTTACCCTATAGAAGATAGGGGCCCTATAGAAATTTTCTTAGAGGTTTAAATTTAGTGTAACTAAAAAAATAGGGTCCTAAAGATATACTAAAAGCAGTATATTTTAGAGGCCCTAGTATGCTTTAAGCTAGAAAATTATAAATCTATTAGAATTCCGCTATAGCTAGGGGTCTTAAAACAATAGCTTAGTAAGCCCCTTATATTTAAAGAGGATATAAAGGAATATTAGAGCATTATTGGTATTATTATGTATTTTATGCTATTAATAAGACCTAATGTTGCTTTTGCGCTATAATAGCTTTTAATAGCCCTAGCTAGCCCACATTTAGAGCATTTATATACTACTAAAAACCTACTAAGATACCTTTTAGGTACAAAGGATTTAGCTATTATTTATAAGGGCCCTACCCCTATAAATAATATAAAAACCCCTAAGGCTAGCCCTAGCTCTAGCTTAGTTAGATTTTGTAATAGTGATTTTGCTAGAGATAGAAGCTCTTCTAAATCTACTTATACTTATCTTTATAAGCTAGTAGAGGGCCTAATTAGCTAGAAATTAAAGAAGGCTAGAACTATAGCCTTATTAATAATAGAAGCAGAGTCTAACGCTATTTATAAGACTTTCTAGGAGCTTTAGTAGCTTAAAGGGATTTTTATAAAGCTAAAAACACCTATAAAACCCCCTATATAAATTTTCTATAATAACTAAGGAGCTATAAAAACCGCTTATAACCCTGCTCTTTATAGCTATACTAAGTACACCCTTCTAAAATTTCACTATAACTAATAACTAGTCTTAAAAGGGCTTGCTAAAATTGCTTACCTAGATACTAAGAAAATGCCTGCTAATAGGCTTATAAAGCCCTTTATAGGCCCTATATACCTTATTTTCTTAGAGCTTATAGGTTTAAAACCCCTATAATTTATCGCTAAAGGCTATAAAAAATAATGCTTAGCTAAAGGTATAAAAATAATAAAAACACCTAGAAAATTAAAAATAACTATAAAAATAAGAAAGAATAAGGTCCCTGCTTTTAATAGCAATGCCTTTACGAAATACTATACTTTACTATAGTAAAAAGTTACTTACCCTAGAGCCCTAATTTTAGGCTCTATTATTCTATAATCCTTTTTTATTTTAGAATTTTCTTAGATTTTATATAATTTTTTCTTTTACTTTTACCTTTAGTGCCCTTATAATAACTATCCTTAATACTTCTTTAGAGAGGGTATTAAAAATAATAGGGTTATTTATAGGGGATTCCTTACTATTAGTGCTATAATTATAGCGCTAATAGAAGCACTTTATAGGGGGCTTTATAAGCTAATGTAAGCTAGCAAGTATACACACATGTATATGGCATAACTATGGAATTCTAACTAAAGGTTATGTGTATATAGGCTTATAGCTGTAAGGTCCCTATAAATCCTTACTTTTTAACCTTTTCTGCCTATTTTAATAGTTATGCGGTTAGGCTAATAGCTATAAGGTAGGCCTAGTTTTTAGGTAAAATTTATAAGGCAACTAGTAAAGATATAGAGAAATAGATTAAAGAATATAACTAAGCTAGCTAATAGCTGCTTAGTTAGGGAAGGTAGCTACCTTATAATATATATTTTTTACTGTTTTTCTTAATAAGGAGGAATTTATAAAAAGTCTTAGGACTAAATTCTTTATTACTAAATTCTAGGCTTTCTTTCTATATAAATATCTAAAAATCGGTTTTTTAGTGTTATATATTAATTTTTACTAAGTTAACTAATTACAAGCATATTAGTAGCTAATTTATATAGCTATAAGTCTATTTTTTTGTTTTCCTATATAAATAAATTTTATAGAAAATAGAAAGTAGCTTATAAAGCCTAGCTAGTAACTAGGATCTACTAATAAGGTTAGTAGGTATATAAGGGAAAGAAGTAAAAAACCCCCTTATAGCCGCTAACTATACAGACTGTTAGAATCACTCTTGCTAGCCACGCACACCTGCAAAGTTAGATATTAGATATAATTTATTAGATATTATTATTACAAATTCTTTAGCAAATTAAACAGTGCTAAAAGCAACGCAAAAGCTTCTATATTTCGTAAGATATAGTGGACTGCAGCTTGCTACAGTGCTCTGCTCTGCAGAGCAGTGGATCTATACGTGCACGCTCACTAAGCCCACTACCTTAGTAAGCTGTGCTCTATAGCACCCACCTCCATTATTTCTAATAATTATATATTTCTATTAGTATAAGTTTATATATATTTTATTAAAATATACTAAGAATTATTAAAAGTTATAATTAAAGTTTTTCTTTAGCTTAAAAAAAAAGGTAATTTGTATTTAAATATATAATACTAAGCTTTAGTAAATAAAAAACTATTAATTATATATATTATTAATAAAATCTTAGTTTATATTTAGTTTATAAGCTATAAAGCTTCTTTATACTTTAAAAAAGAACTTATTTTTATTATAAACGCTTTTTATAAAAAGTAATTTATATTTTATATACTTAATACCTACTACTTTTTAAGCCTTTTCTAAGCTTAATATAAATTAAAAGCTATTATAAATTAATATATTTTAAATAAGCTTTTTTAGCTATACCTTTTACTATATAACTATTTTATAAAATTAGTATATTTTTTATAAAATTATATATTAAGCCTTATTACTTTTAAAATATTTATTATTTATTTTAAAGGGTCTTAATTTAGGTTTATAAAGGAAAAAAGTAATAAATATTATAAATTAGCTTAAAAGCTATTATAATTTAGTATTAATAAAAAATATTATTACTTTTAAGAAAAAAAGAAAGAAAGAGAGAAATCTTCTATAATCTCCTACTTTATTTATTTATAGGTGCCCTAAGCAGCCCTATTTAGGGCTAGTAAGGCACATACCTAGTAACCATTGTTCCTCTACAGTGTGGCCTCTTCTGCTCCTCTAAGGGTCTAAGCTCCTAGCTCGAATCTATCACAGCTTTTAAGAAATCCTTTTTTATATTAGCTAATATTAAAGCTTACTTTAAGGCTTATATTAAAGCTTTTATTAAGGCTTATATTAATAATCCTAAGGACTAGGGTATAGTAAGTATAGTAATAAGGATTTAATATAATTTTATAAGGCTTTAACCTTATTATTATTATAATTTTTAAATCCTTTAAGGTTAAAGTATACTATATTATTATCATATATATTTTTAGCTATAGAAAGGTATATTAATAAAAGTAGCCTTACTTTCTTTATAGTTACTTTTTATAATTTAATAACTATTAATAATAAATTTATATTAATAATAAAGCTATTATTTTAATAACTTAATAGCTTATTATATTACTTATAAGTTATATTAAAAGAAAAGTATTTTATATTTTTTTATAGCTATAAGCTACTTTATAAAGGTTATTTTCTAAAGTTTATTATTATTAATAATAATTATAGAATTCTTTTATTATTATATTTAAAATTTATTTATCTTTTACTTTAAAATAAACTATATACTTATAAGTTAATATTAGTTTTTTTTTATTTCTTTTTAAAGGGTTTTTATGAATTATTTTTATATATTAATAAAGCTTATACTTATAATAAATTAATTATTTAATAAACTTTTTTTTTAATAATAATAATTAATAAGCTTTTTAAGCTATTAATTATAATTATTAATAAAA
>AFRA01001421.1:0-10414 GCA_000223055.1 Claviceps fusiformis PRL 1980
TTTAGTAGTATAAAAAGGATTTAAAACCCTACTAATTATAGGTAAAGTATATAAAGGAAGCTAGCGTAAAAAGAGAGTATACCCTTTAAAGAAACCTTTTTATAAAGCTAAATTTATTATGATTCCTTATAATATACTAAAGAAAAGAAAAGGAACTAATACTAAAAGAGAGGTATATAAGAGAAAAATAATAAAAAAGGTATAGTATTAAGAGAATTTAAGGGGAGAGGTAATACTTCAGGGATTAATAATATTAAGTAAATTTATTATTATTACTTATAATAGCCTTAGTATATATATTAATAGCTTAAGGTATAATACCCTCTTCTCTATATAAAAAAGCTTAAAAGTAATAAAAAAGGCTACTAAATATAAAGAAAAAAAAAGAAATTAAAAAAAAGTAATATATAAAAAAGAAAAAGAAAGAAATTAGTAATAAAAAAAAGGATTTAATAACTTTAAAGTATAAGGCTATTACTATAGTTTTTATTATAATAAAGGAAGAAAGTAATACTTAGCTTATAATAAACCTTAAAAAATAAGGTAAAATTACTATAAAAAATAAGCCTTTTAAAAAGTTAGACTAAGCTAAGATTAATATACTATTAGTAAAAAGTATATTTAAATTTATAACTTTTAATTAAAAAAAGTATAGAAATTAATACCTTTTTTCTTCTTATATAATATGAAAAGTTAAAAGTAAAGAGACTAACTAGCTATATAAGAAATTAAAGCTTATAATTTAAAGGTATAGTAACTATAAAAAAATATTAATTTTTCTATAATCTTTAATAATTTAAAGAGTAAGCTAAAGATTAATTACTATACTAGTACTCTTATTAGTATTAAAGAAAATCTTTCTTTAGCTATAAAATATTACTTAAGCCTATATTTAATTATAAACTAACCTTAATAAGCTAATACTTATAAAGTTATTAAAATAAATTAAATATTTATACTTAAAATATATAATAATAAAAGTTATCAAATTATTATATAAAATTATAAAAGTAGAAATATATAAATAAGTAATTTATTTCACACACTATAAAAAAAAACTCTAAATAAGTATATTAAGCTATAATTCATACTTTTTATTTACCTTAAGTAATACTAACTATTTTAAGGTAGTTAGTATATAAACTAATAATATACTTAAACTTAATAACTTTACTTTCTTTAATAATAAAGAAATTAAGCTTCAAAAGGCTAACTTTATAACAAAACTTAAATAAAAACTAACTTTAAAAAGTTTTTTTATTTTTAATAGTTATATCTTAATTAATAATAATAATAGTATAATTATATTAACTTAAAAAGGTTAGAATAATAACCTTAAAATTATTAAAGCTAGTAATCTTACTATAAAATAAAGATATATTAAGGAATATACTTAAGGGATATATATTTTAACTATATACTTACCTAAGGTAGCTTATTACCTTTTTATAGTAGCTTAAGCCTAAAAATCTAATTAAACTAATATAAATAAGCTTAATAAAAAAATTTAATAGTAAATTAATAAAACTAGCTATAGCCTAAGGTATTTTCTAATAAATTTACTAATAGTAATACTTTATATATTTATTAATAGTTTCTTTATAAATAATAAAAACCTAAGCTTTTAAACAAGCTTTATAATTATTATTAGTAATAAAACTAAAAGTAGTAAGAATACTCAATTCAAGCTTTATAAGAATATTATTATATATAGCTTTATAAAAAGTAAAAGAGTTATAAAAAGTATACTTACTTCTAAGCTATATAGAATAGTGTAAGGTATTAATATAGTATATACCATTAGTATAACCTTAAATACCCTTATAAAATGCCTTAAATTTCTATAAAACTTAATTATAATTTATACTAACTTACTTTTGCTATATAAGTACCTTATAAAGCTAAGTATAATTAAAGAAAAATGCTGAATAATTAATATTATAGCTCTTTAATAATTATATAAATACTATAAACTTATAAAAATCTACTAAATTAATAGGAATAATAATATTATAAATATTATAATAAAAGCTTTACTTAATAAAATATTAAAAACCTTTATTAATACTAATAAAGCTAATATTTAAATTAAAGGCTAAGTAAAGTATATATAAGCTATATAAAAGTAATAATAATCATAATAACTAATAGAATTCTAGCTATAACTCATTATACTTTTATATTTTCTAGCTAGGATTTATTTAATAACACTGTTCTTAACTAAAATTTTTATTTATTCTTTTAGTTACTTTTTAAGTAATTTCTTTTATAAAAAAAAGAATTGTTTAGTATTAAAATTACTCTTAATAGTAAATCCTTAGTGTAAGCAAAACGTTAGGTATAGCATATATAGGCAACTAGGTAGGTCTTCTATAATAATACATATAGTTTAATTAGCTGCACTGCTAACCACATACATAGCTATAACACTACTTTTTCCTCACTTTCTAAGCTTAGCTCTTAGCTTAAAAGAATCATTAATAATAGACCGTTTTTACGTTATTCTTATTATGCATGCATTTTAGTATCTGTTTTCCCTTTCTCAGGTTATTCCCAACATATATAGTAACTTTATAAATATATTTTTAAAAAAGCTTATAGGCTAGCTCTTAGCCTTAAGGGGTTAAATATATATAATTAAATTAATTAATAGTAAAATACCCCCTTAGGGACTTTTTTATAACTTTATTAAGAAAAAGCTATAAGTTTTTTATAAATACTTAATAAATATATAGTATAAAGGTTAGATTTAATAATTAATAAATCCTTTAAACACTTTAATTCTTTTTATACTAAAGAAAAAAAATTAGCTAAAGCTATATATTAATTATAATAGCTAAAATAGGATTATAAAGAAGAATAAAGCTCTATTACTACTAATCTTAGAAATCCTTAATTCATTAAAAAAAGTAAAGGTAGTAATAAAGATTAAGTTAAAAAGTATGTACTATGAGCTATATATTTATAAAGGCAATAAGTAAAAAATAGTATTTTACTACTAATATAGGTATTTTAAATATCTTATAATACCTTTTAGCCTTATAAATATACTACCTACCTTTTAAAAGTATATTAATAATATATTAAAAGGACTTATTAACACTATCTATATTATTTCCCTTAATAATATTTTAATTTATAGTAGTGACCTAGCAGTATATAAGGGATATATTAAATAAGTTCTATAAAAACTTTATAATACTAAGCTTTATACTAACCTTAATAAATATAAATTTACTATAATATATATCAGATTTTTTAGCTTTATAATAATATTTAATAAAATTAAAATAAAGCTTAAGTGTATTAAGGTAGTAGTAAAGTAGCTACTACCTTATAGTATATTAAATATTTAGTGTTTCCTACGCTTTATAGGATTTTATAGGTACTTTATTTAGGTATATAATAAAATTACTCTTTTATTACTAAATTTATTAAAAAGTAATAATAAAGGTTCTTTATAGCTAAGTAAGAGTAAATTAATAGTATTTAACTAACTTAAGGAAAAATTCTTTAAAGCCCTTATTTTTCTTTACTTTAACCTAAAAGCACTACTTAAAATAAAAATAAATATATTAGCTTTTATTATTAAGGCTATTATTACTTAGCTATAGCTAATTGGCTAGCACCTAATAGCTTATATATTATATAAACTATTTAGGCTAAAATTAAAATATATAATACTAAATAGTAAGCTTCTTATTATTTAAAAGGCTTTTTATACTTAAAGGCACTATTTAGCCTACTTAAAGCACTGTATTTAAGTTATTACTAATTACTTAAGTTATAACTACTTTACTATAAAGCTAAATCTATTTAGTTATTAAGTTAATACTTTAAATAAGCTATACCTATTTAACTTTATTATAAAGCATTACTTAAGTAAGCTCAACTTAATAAATAGCTTATTTTATAAACTAAACTATTTTTTGAAAAAAGTAATAACTAAAGTATATATATTATATTTACTATTATTGTTTACTAAATTTACTATAAATAAGTAATATAGCTATAATAAATAGTTAGTAGCTAATACCTTAAATATTTAGAATAAAATAGCAAAACTAATAAGCTACTGAGTATTAAAATCTAATAGTATTAAGCTATAACCTAGCTATATATTAGTAATAGTAAAAATAAATATAATATATTTAGCTTAAGTATTTTTATTATAAAATTAAGAATAAGCTAAGTAAAAAAGACTAAATAAAGTAAGGTAAGCTAAAGTAAGTATACTTTAACCTTATAATAAGTTAAGATTATAGCTAATACCTAAAAATTTAGGCTTAAATACTAAGGCATTATTAAAAAACTAGCCTATGAATAATAAAAGTATAATAAGTAAGGAAATAAATAGCTAAGATAAAAAAGTCTTAAAAAATAAAACTAAAACGCCTCTTAACTTTATAAAGCACTTAGGTTAGCCTTACCTATTATATAATAGACTTTTACCTAAAGGACTTATATATAATAAAGATATAGTAATTAAAGGGATAGGTAGCTAAAATAAAAAAGTCTTAAAGAATAAAATTGAAACTTCCTTTAACTTTATAAAGCACTTAAATTAACCCTACTTATTATATAATATATTTTTACCTAGAGAAAAAACTTACTAAAAGCTTATAGTAAAGCTAATAGCTATTAAAAAAATCTTTACTAAGTTAATTTCTAAGTAAGCTAACTATAAAAAATTAGTAACTTTAATATTTAAATCTTTAAAGTTAATATAATTAAAGAATACCTTAGTATAATAGTAATTAAAGCTACTAAATAATAATAAGGAAATAGTATTCTTAAAAAGTATTACTTAGTTAGTTAATAAAAATAAAGTACTATTATATAAAAGCTAGGCTTATATCTTTATTAGTATAAGAAATAAAATTTTATAACTAACTTATAATAACTTAGTAATAGGCTACTAAGGAGTTAGTAAGATAATTAAATAAGTTATAAGCTAATATTTCTAGCTAAAACCAAAATAAAATATTAAAACCTATATTAGTAATTATATAAATTATTAGCCTAATAAGCTAAGGTTATATTAACCTTATAATAAGCTAGTAGCGTTACTAGTCTTAGAAAGACTGTTTTAAGAAATCTTTATGAACTTTATTATTAGTTTACTCCTTATTAAATGGTTAAATAGTAAAATATATATTATAATTTTAATAGTAGTAAATAGATTTTTAAAGTATATACTTTATATTACTATAACTATAAAGGTAACTAATAGTAACTTAGTAATTATTTTTATTAAGAATATCTTTTAAAACTATAAAGCCTTAAAGGGTATTATAAGTAATAAAAGTATTATTTTTATAAGTAAATTCTAAAGAACCTTTTATTACCTTCTAGTAATAAAGTAGCTATTAAGCATTGCTTTATACCCTTAAATAAATACCTAAACTAAAAGAATAAACTAAATCTTAAAACACTACTTATAAGCTTTTAAATATATAAAATAAATTAATTAGCTAAATTACCTAGCCTTTATATAATTTATATATAATACTAACTATTATATAGCTTATAGCTATATACTAGCTAAGTTACTATAAAGTTATAAGCTTTATGGGCTAAACTAGGTTACTTAGTTATTAAATATTATTAATTAGTATATAAAAGTTAGAGTAAAGGAATTATAAAGTAAGTATACTAAAATAAAGTAGCGATTAAGTAATACCTAAGCTTAGTATACTAAATACTCTAACACTAAATATAAACTAATAGAATTCTATATTAATAATTAAATTTTATTATTTATAAAAAATATTAATTTATAGTAGCTAAGTTAAAAACTTATAGCAAAGTATTTAAAACCTTATTGAATTATTAAAAAAATTAGCTTTTATAACTTAATATATAAATTAAAATTACTCTTAACTTTATAATTATATAATATATTTATTATTATAAACCTTAAACCCTTTAAAGGTAACCTATACTAAGAAGAAGTAATATTAGTATAGTTACTATTTGAAAACAAAGTAAAGCTATATAAGGTAGAATAAATTATAACTTATAAATATAAAGGTAAGTAAAGAAAATATTTAGTAAAGTAAAAAGGCTATAATAAGTCAAAAAACTTATAGGTGCTAAAAAGAGATGTTATATCTAAAAATATAATAAAGGAATATAAATAGGAAGTATATAGCTAGATAGCTATAAAGTTAAATGTATAATAAAAAAAAACAAAACAATAATATATTGTTTTTTAGTAAGAAAAAGTAAGTTTATTTAGCTAAGTAAAAAAAAAATTAAAAAAATAAATAAAACTAAAATTATAAAATAAGCTAATTCTATATAGTAACTATACTACTATAACTTATTATTATTATTCTTCTCTTTAGCTAAATTTCCTATTAAATTTAAGAAAGCCTTTAGAAATATATATAGCTTAATAGAGTATAGTAAAGATAAAGATAGGTTCTTACTTTAAGCTAATTATAAAGGAGGTTAACTAAAGAGCTAATAAAAGGTTAGTAGTAAGTAATAAGTAAGAAATATTAAGATAGAAAAATAACTTATTATATAAAGGTTTTTATAAATAAACTATAAGTAGTTAGATTAATTAATAGTAATAAGTAGCTGATTTATAAATATAAGCTACTATATTACTATATTTTAGTAATGCTATTACTTTAAAGTAAGCTTAAATAATAATTATATTCTTTTAATATATTTTAATTTATTTATACTTTCTTACTTATTAAGAGCTAACTTTAAGGTAAAAATAGTAAGAAGTAAACTTTAAGTAATAAGTTAATAAAGAGCTAATAAAGAATCAAAGTAAGCTTACTAAAATTTAAAAATACTTTAAATTATTAGTTTTCTTCTTTATAAAGTAAAAAATATTTTAATAAAAATATACTTAATATAGATTTTACTAAAGAGATATAGTAAGTTAATAGTAACAATTAAGTAAGGTTATTAAAAGAAAAAAAAGAATTTTTTTTAACTTATATAAAAATAACTTTTATTATTATACCTTATAAGGAGTATACTTAGTACTAGCTTTTATAAAGTGATAAAAAAAGAATAACCTATTAATAAGAGATAGTAGCTACTTTATAGTAAGTTACTTACCCTTAAAAAGGCTATATACTATAAGAATAAAGGTTTTGGCTATAATATGTTAAGGCTATATATTATATTGTTTTTTATTACTAATAAAAGGTTTAAGCTATAACTTTTAAGTATAAACTTAATAACTACACTATAGGTAAAGAAGCTTTTTCTTATTAGTAATAAAAATATAGCTATTAATAGTAAGTTAAGTAATTAATAAAGTATAAGAAAGAACTTATATGATAATAGTTATAATATTAGGGATAGAATTAAGTTTAGTAGTAATATAGTAGTAGTATTTTATTAAAAGAGTTTAGTTTTTAAGAGTTATTTTAAAGTAGCTAAAAGTTAGTAGCTAAAAGGTAGAAAGATAGTTAAAACATTTATAAAAAGTTTATTAAAAAAAAGCTATTTATAAAAATAAAGATAAATAATAAACTAATAAAGAGTAATTAAATAAATAAATTATTACTAAAATTTAAGTAAAAAAAAAAGAAAGAGTAGTAACTTTATTAAAAGCTAGCTAAAAAAGTAAAACTTATAATTAATAATAAAGTTATTAAAAAGAAAAAAGTAAAAAAAGAATAAGGAAAAAAAGGCTTTTATAGTTATTTAAAAACTAAAGAAATAAGGCTATTATATATAAAGGCAATACTAGCTAAGTAGTTAAGGCACTTAAATTAGTAAATTATAATATAGTAATAATAGCCTAGCTACTTATTAATGGCTATTGATAGCTATAGTAGTAAAGTAAGCCATGAACTTAATAGTAAAACTCTAAAAAAAAGAGAAGGTTAGTTATAATAAACTATCCTTTTTTATAATTTAATAAATTAAAAGTTATTATAATAATTATATAAAGAATTGGTAGTATTATTATAGCTTACTTTTATTATTAGTTAGCTTACTTTTACCTTTAAATTAATAAAATAAAGGGAAATCCTATTATCTTTAAATGAATAAGATTTATTATAATAACTATATAAAAGATTAGTAGTATTACTATAGCTACTTTATATACTCTTTCTTTTATTCTTAAATAGCTATAAATACTTAAGGAAAGTAATATTAGCTATTTTTTTAAAAGACTAGGTATATTATAATAATTATATATAAAGCTAGCTATAGTACTATAGCTTTTTTCATATTCTTTTTTAGCCTAGGCTAGCTTATTTATACTATTAAATTAATAAAGTAAAGTAATATTAACTACTTAAGTAAATTAAAGGGGTAAGTAAGTATAATAAAAGAAAAGAAAAAGGGTAAATAAAATTACTTAATAAATATATTATTATATTACTACTACCTTTAAATAAAAGAAAAAGTAAAGTTAAGGAATAATATTATAATATAATAACTAAAGGCTAGTAAATTAAAATATATATAAAATAATACTTTAAGTAAGTAGTATAGTAGTAGTATAGTTATATAATTCATTAAGTATATATAATATAAGGCTATAACTTAACCTAAGTTATAGAATTAAGCTATAAAAAATAAAAGCATTTTTAACTAAGCTTTATATAGTAATAAATATATTATATATAAAAATAAACGTAATATTATAAAAGTCTTAAAGAGGTTATAAAATAGTAGTAACTTATTTATAAGACTATAATTAAGGTAATTATAAAAAAAAGAAAGTATTTTGTTATAGCTATTTATAGCTATAACTATTAATATAAGAAGTATATAAAAGGTTTTATAAAAGCCTAAGGTAGGTATAAGGAAGTAAAATATATAATAGTAACCTTATTATAACTTAATAGTATACTAAGACAATATATAAAAAAAGAAAGGAGAATATTTATATAATAAAGTAAAGATTTATACCTTTAAGCACTACCCCCTACCTAGCAGCTACATTGTAGTGTATACTCTATGTCTCAGTCCTCACTCCACTAAGCTATCTCCTATTACTAGCCTTAACAGTAAGTCTGTAACTTAAAGTTAATATAGGTTTAGTGCTAAGCCTTCAGGAAATATTAAAATACTAAGTATATTAAGTAAAAACCCTTTCTTTCTTTAATTTTTACCTTTATTATTAATTAGGCTCTTAAGTAGTATACTTTAATACTCTCTTTTACTATAAGTAAAATAAATTAAGAGAGCCTATAGTAGCTTAGCTATTATTTTATTTAGTATTAGTTGTATACTTATTATAGCTACTTTATACCCTTTTTACCTTAGTATTAAAGTAGAATTAAACCTTAACTAATAGTATAATAATTAATTTATAAGGCTATAACTTTTTTATAAATAATTATTTTTAAACCCTTTAAAACTAAGGTATATAAGCTAACCTTTTATATTAATTAAAAATTAAAGTAATATAGTTAAGAGCTTAAAGGTTTCTTATTAAGGTAGCTGTATATTAATAAGTTAGTAACTATATAATTAATACTTATAAAGCTTTATTATTTTATAGCTACCTTTAAGCACTATAGTATAAGCCTATAGTTATTATACTATTTTAATAAACTTATAACTTACTTTTAATAAGCTACTCAAGAAAGAATATAACTTTTTAAGCTTTTTATTATAATTACTATTAAAAACGTATATTGTTAAATATTATATAATATATATATAATTACTATTATTATAAAGCTTATAAAAGCTAGTGCCTATATTAAAGCCTTTTATAGCCTATTTTAGCGCTAAATAGGTATTAGTTATAGATTTTAATAAATTTTATAATTAATCTTTTAGTTAACTTTTTAAATACTTTTTAATTTCTTATAGTTATTATAAACTACCTTTTTAAATTTAGCTAAAAGCTATAATAAATATAAGCACTAAAGTATATGATTAATACTTTTTAAACTATTAATAATATTTTTATAAGTTCCCTTTAAGTATTATTTTAAATTATAACCTAAACTAATTAAGTAGCTTTTATTTAATACTTTACTTCTTTATAAGTATTTAATAGCTTTTTTTTATATTTTATTATCTTTAAATTAATAAAAATATTAAGTATATAAACTGAAAGGTTTAAATAATACTATAAATTATAGTTTCTTTTATTTAAATAAACTAGCTTATATACTTAATAGTATACTAGCTTATACTTAATAACTATAACTCTTAAGTTATTAGCCTTAGTATATATATAGCTTTTCATAGTTTTAATATTAATTTAATATAATATATATTAGCTTTTATATAAAGCTAAATATTCTTTAAAAAAATAAGAAATTTACTTCTTTAAATACTTTAAATAAATAATAGTATTTACTTAAGCTATTATTATCTTTACTTAATAATATTAATAAAAGTCCTTTAATTATATATATTACTTTATAAAATATTACTAGCTAAGTAATAAGGTTTAGCTTAGCTT
>AFRA01001422.1:0-10408 GCA_000223055.1 Claviceps fusiformis PRL 1980
TTTTTTATTTATAAACTAATTAATATTATACTTTAATTTATTTTTAAAGGCTTTTTTTTAAAACTTATATAAAAAGTTTTTATTATTGTTAGAATTGCTCTTAACGGCAAAACCTTAGTGTAGGCAAAACGCCAGGTGCAGCGTGTGTGGGCGACTGGGTGGGTCCGCCACAATAATGCACGCGGTCTGATTGGCTGCACTGCTGACTGTATACGTGGCTATAATACTACCTTTTTCTTACTTTATAAGCTTAGCTTTTAACTTAAAAGAATTATTAATAATAAACCCTTTTTATATTATTTTTATTATATATATATTTTAGTATTTATTTTCCCTTTATAAGTTATTTCTAATATTAATTAGTAATTAGTAATAACTATAGATTTATAAGGGTTAACTATAAAAAAAGAGATAGCTTTTAAAGTATTTAAAACCCTTATTACTATACTAAGGAAGAGAACTTTACTATAATTAGTAAAGTTAGACTTTAATAAAGAAAGCCCTTACTATTAAGTAAATACTAATATTTATTTTATTTATTATAGGAAACTATATTTAAAGGTAGAAAAACCCCTTTAAAAATAAATAAAAGAAAGGCTTTTAAAAGATTTAGCTATTAAAGCTATAAAAACTAACTATAGCTTTACTAACTTTTAAAAATATTATTTAATAAAAGATATAGGAAAGGACTTATAATAATAATAAAGCATTATTAATTATTAGTTTAATTTACTTATTAAAAAACTCCCTTTTAAAGTAACTTTACTTATTTAGTAGTATTATTTTATTAAAATAAAAAAAAGCCTATAAAAACCCTAACCTTAGTAATATAATAATATTAGCCTTTAATAATTAAATTATATATATTATTAACTATTATAAGTTAAAAAAATAAACTAAAAAGAAGCTTATTAATAACTTTTAAAAAAACTTTTAAAACTAAAATATTTTCTACTTTTAAAAAATAAGTATATATTTTTAAAGTAGCTTTTAGAATTTTTTATAAAATAATAAGGTTTTATTTATAAAAAGAATTTAACTTTTAATTTCTCTTTCTCTCTTTAAACTACTTAAGTATTTAAATTAATAGCTTAAGGAAATATTTCCCTTTATTAAGGCTAAAAATTCTTTTTATTATTTAAGGCTTTTAATATTTTAATTTTATATATAACTAAGCTATTAATATTAGTTTATATAGAATCTTTCTCTAAATATAAGTTATTACCTCTTTTTAATATATTTAAATTTAAATAATAACTTCTATAAGCTTTATTAATAACTATTTTACCTTTTTTTATAGCTTAACTTTAATTTCCTTACTTATACTTTTATTAATTAATTTAGCTAATAAAGGGATTTTTTTAAAAAAAACCTTAAATTTTTCTATAAAAACCTACCTAGCTAAGCCCTTTAGAACCTATTATATAATAATAATTTAAGTAGGATTTTAAATAACTAAATATAGTAAATTTTAAATAAACTTATAAAAGTATATATAAAAGAGAATAAATATATTAAAAAAATATATAACTTTCTTACCCTAAAGGTAAATATTTTTAGGAATAAATATATTTATTATAATATCCCTTTAAAGATATAGTACTATACTTTTTTAATTATATTAATAAAGAATACCCTTATATATTATTTAAATAAATTAGCTTATAAAAAGCTTTCTTTTAATAAGCTTACTACTTATATAAAAAGTAATTTTAAAACTAAAAGTAATTAGTATTTCTATAGAATTAAGTAAAATATTATAATACTATAAAAAGTTAATAATAATAACCTTAATAAAACTAAGCTATAATATTTAAATCTTTTTATTAAAAACCTTAAAAGAATTTATTATAATTTTTTTAACTTTTTTATAGTTAATATAAAGCTTTATTAATAACTCCTTACCTTTATTAGTAGTGTTTCTAAATATTATAATACCTTTTATAATTACTTACTAACCTATAAAGAGGTTATAAGTAACCTTAGAAAATACTTTTATATTAAAAAAGCTATAATATTAATATAATAAATAATAAAAGGTAATACTTTTTCTATAAAGAATAAAATATTATTTATAAATAAAGAATATAATAAAGCTACTATAACTCTATATTTTAAAATCTTAAATTATAAAAAACCTTCTTATTCTTCTCTTTTTTTATTAAAATACTTTATTTATAGTAAATAAAGATACTAAGTTATAAACTACCCTTAATATAAGTAATAATAAATAAAGAAAAAGTAGTAGAAAAGTAGTAAGTATAAAAACCCTTTAATTAATAAGAAATTTATTACCTTTTTATAGACTTTTAAAGGTATTTTTAAGAAAAATAATAATAATAAAAGCTTTATAAATAATAATAATAATACTAAGGACTATATATAGGAATCTATAAATATATTCTTTATATTTAAAATATATAAATAAAAGACTAACCCCCTTTAAATTATATATACCTAATTCTTTTTAGCTACTTTAGCCTTACTAATTAATAATAATATTAATAAAAACTCCTTAAAAGAATATAGATTATCCCTATTTAGAATCCTTAAGAACTAGGTATTTATATATAAAATATTTAGTAATAACTTTTAAATCTTTATTATACTTAATAATTACTAATGCTTTATTTTAAAGAAAAGATATATTAAGAAGGTATTTTAAGGTATTTTTTTAAATATTAATATAACTAGAATCTTAACTAATAAAATTACTTAAGTTAAGGCCTTTATTAAATAAATACCTTACCTTTAAATTAAAGAAACTTAGCTATATAATATTAGATTTAATACTAGCTTAGTAACTTTTTATAAAATCCTTTAGGTTTCTATAGTCTTTAGTAATATTAATTTTTATATTCTTAATATATTAACTCTATTTCTATTCTATATCTTAAATATAAATAAAATATACATAAAGCTTAATAATCTTTAAAATATATTAATTTAAAGCTAAAAGAGAGTTTTTATTATAAAGAAATAAGAATACTTATAATAGATTTTTAAAGCTAAAAAAGCAATTATATTTTACCTTTTTAAAACTAAAATTTATTAACTTTACTAAAGATTTAGCTATCTCTTTATTAATAGGCTTATAAAGTTATTAAAATATATTAATAAAGAAGTGTATATTAATATAATATAAAAGCTTATAAAGAAATACTATTATTATTAAATAAATAATAAAGCTTTAAGCTAATTTAAGTTTTTTTTTTAAAAATAATATTAACTTTAATTATAAAATCCTTATTAATATTCTTTAAATTAATAACTAGCTTATTCTTTATATTATTAATACTACTATAGTATTCTAAGTAGCTAAATTTCTTAAATTATAAAAGTAAAAGGCTTATAATATATAGAATGCCCTTAAAAAATACTAAATTAATATATATCTTAGCCTACTTAACTAAATTATTTATAATACTAAAAAAAACTTTATATTTACTAAGTTTAAGTATTTAGTATATTTCCTAGCTATTAATATAAATATAGTCTTTATAAAAGCCTATTAAAGCATTAATAAAATTAAAAGGTATTAAACCCTATTAAAAAGAGTATATAATATAATTAAAAGTAAGGTTAGTAATATTCTTACCCCCTTATAATACCTTTAGATAGCTATTAAAGCTATTAATAACTTAGCTAGACTTAATAGCCTTATTTCTACCCTACTTATATTTAGTATATACCTATACTTAATAAATAAATCACTCTAAGCTTTTTAGTTACTAAAAGGGCTATAGTTCTTTATAAAGCTACTAATAAGTCCTAAAAGTGCTTTATAAAATAATAGGTTACTAATACTCTCTATACCTATTATAAACCTAATAAAGCACTAACCTATTAACTAATACTATAGTTTAAAGTTTATATTTAGTATAAAAAAGGTAGCTAATATAGCTTTTATAAGCTTTTAAATATTAATAGTAAAATATATATAATAAAAATACTAAATAGTATAGTAAGATTCTATAGCACTATTATAAAACCCTATATATATACTAAGGTATCTAACTATACCCTAAATATTATAGAAGAAGAAAAAAAGCTTTATAATAATTTTAAGCTAACTATAAGGGATAGAGAAATCTCTTAATCCTTTTATAAAAGCTTAAAATACCTAAGAAAGTGTTTTTTCTAAACTAAAGACTATAAAAAAGTAGCACTATACCTATAAGCTAAAGGGCTAAAGAAAACTAGCTAAAGGCTATAAAGCTAACTAAAAAAATACCCTATTACCTTTTTAGTTAATAGGCTACTAAAGTAGTCCCTTACTACCTTTAGTAGTAGTTGTGATGGATTCAAGCTGGAGGCTCGGATCCTTAACGGAACAAGAGAGGAGCATGTAAGGAGCATGTAAGGTGACCCACCTTACCTAGAGGGCAAGCCCTATAAGTATATATTATATATAAACTAAATATATAATAGAGGGGGATAGTAACCTTTCCTTCCCCTTTATAGATAATAATAACTTTATTAACACTAAATTATAGTTACTATCTAGGCTAGTTTATATTAATTATTACTTATTATAACACTACTTATAATATTTATCTTTATAAGGATAGTATAATAAATCCTTAGTATTATAAATAAGTAGCTTAATTAAGTAATATATAAAACTTATACTACCTCTATAAAACTATTACTTTAATAATAGCTTAGCTTAAGGAATTATACTACTATATAGCTACAACAAACTAGGTATTTTATATAAATACCCTAATATAGGCTAACTAAGTATAACTTAAGTATAAGCTACTTTTAATAAAAAGCCTTATAATAAAAATAGGGCTTTATTTTAAATTTAATAAAGCCTTATAGTATATAAGCTAGAGGCTAACTTAGACTTTATTAGCACTAACTATAATAAGTAGTTTCTTATTTATTAAAACCTATTATTTAAGATTTAAATATAAGTAGCTTTATTCTTTAAGCTAAGTAGTAACTATTAATATATACTAAGCTATTTCTTTAAATACTTTAATACTATATTTATAGATTCTTATTAAGAGAAATATATAATTATAAAGTTAAACTAGCTAAAATAATATTTAAATAAATAATTTATAGATTTTTTTATTTATTTTAAATAAAAGTTATACTTTATAAAGAAAAGTATTTTAATAAATATAATAAAACTTACTTAGCTTTAAGTTAAACTTAATAAGTAAATAAGGGATTACTATATAGGCTATAATATCCCTTACTTTAACTATTATATAGTAGTTATATAATATTATAATATTGCTTTAAATATTAACTTATACAAAATTAAGAAGTATATTAAGGCTTATTATTATATTTAAACTAAATATACCTAAAATAGTAATATAGCTATAATAAGTATTAATTCTATTAGTTTTTTAGGCTTTAAATAGAATTATAAGTTTTTTAGTAAAAGTAGGTTAGGTATAAAGCCTATAAATATTAAAGGTATAATTTAAATAACTTAGGTTTTATAGAATATTATTAAGTATTATAAAGCTATTTACTAGTATTTACATTATAGTAGTAATAGTTACCTTATTTAAGACTATATATAGCTTCCTACCTATTACTTAATAAAGGATTTTAATATTAAAGCTTTAAATACCTTTAATAAAAAAGTACTAAGTAATAATAATAACTTTAATTTAAAAAAAGATAGCTTTACTATATAAGTTTTAGTAGTAAAATATATATTAATAGTATTAATTTATACTATACCTATAATAATATCAACTTAAATATTTATAAAGAAATAAAATATTATATAAAGAAAGTATTATTCCTCCTTTCTTTCTTATATAATAGTTTTAAATTTATTAATACTTAAGTAAATAATAGTTAATTTAATTAATTTAATTTAATACACTAGTTGGGTTGTTGGCCTAATTCTAGTACCACTGCTACTAAGACTATATAGGAAAAACCCTAGTATAGGGGGGAAAACCTATATATAGCCTTTGTTTAAGTTCTATAGTAGAGCTATAGTAGCTCTATGCTAGTTCTAACTATAGAAAGAGGTGCGCTGCTAGCTAAACTTAACTAGTATTATAGGAGAGTGTGTAGTATAAAATAGAAAGTAAACTAGGTTAGTAAAGGTATAGTAGTACTATAGGATACCCTTAGGGGTAGTTTATATATTATAGTGAGTTACTTTAAGCGCTTAGTCTATCTTTTATATTAGTCCCTATTTAATTCCCTTAAGCTACTACCCCTTTATTTAAAACCTTTCTTTAGCTTTTATATTTTTATAGTATTAATTATACTAGCTAGTAGCTAGCTACTATTAAACTAGCTATTAGCTAACTATTAGTTATATAATAGAAAGAGAGAGATATATATACCCTCTTTCCTTTATCCCTAACCTCTTCTCTTCTTTCTTCCTTCTTTATTTATTATCTTTATTATAAGTATACCCTTATTTCTATTTTTATAGTAGTATTACTTTATTACTACCTTTAACTAACTATAGTATTATTAAAGATATTACCTACCTTTATAAATAAATTAATTATTATATTTAAAGTAAGTACTATTCCCTTTTTAATATATTACTACTGTTAACCTACCTATAGCTAAGCTAATTATAGGCCTAGCCCTATAAGGCTTGCCTAATATAAGCTAAAAATATTAAAAAATAGTGCTATAGCACTAAAGGTTAGTACTTCTTTTTAACCTAAGCTATTACTATTACTAATTTAAATAGGTATTAGTAGTATATACTTTAAGTATATAAAAGTAAAAAAGACTTATTTAAGTATAAGTATTATATTCCCTATCTATATTAATAGCTTAGTAATAGCTAATTAATTTTATAGCTAAATCTAAATATTATATTATATTAAAAGGCTATTAAGTAAGTAATAAATATATAAAACCTTTATACCTTTAAGGAGCTTATTAATATAAGTATAAGGTAGTATAGCTATAGTTTAGCTATAGTATTAATATAGTACTAACTTATAGGTAGGCTAAGGAGTATAATATTATTTAGAAAGAAATAGTATAGCTTATAAAGTAGGTAGGCTTATTTATTAATATAGTAGTGTAGGCTATTAGTAATACTATAGTAGTTTTAGCTTTAACCTTAGTTAAGGGTAAGATATTACTATAAGCTTACTATATTACTAATATACTAAAAAAGTAAAATAATATCTTAAAAAAGATTTTATAAAAGGTTTATAGGCTTAGTATAGTAGCTATATAAGGCTATATAATAGTAGAGGTAAAGAATAACCTAAAGAAGGAGGGAGGGGGGGAGGGGGGGGGGCAATAGGGTATAGGCCTAGGGCTAGTGTAGAAGCGTTATGCTTATTTTTTATTGTCTCTTAGGCTACTGTTTTTTATATATTAGTAAATATAAGTTATACGTTATAATAATACGTTTTAGCTGTAATATTTGCATAGTTCCCTAGCGTTTCCGCGCCTATGCTGCACTAGGTGCCTTTTCTTATTAGTTTTTTAGTATCTTTAGCCTATTAATCTTAAAGACTTTTAGTAAGTTAGAATTAAGGGATATACCCTATTAATATAAGCTATTTTATAAGTATAGTTACTAGCCTATTATATTTTAATGCCTCCCTAACTTTATGTTAGTTACGCACTGGGTGCGTGCTAGTGTCAATAGGGTTAATAGGGTGGAGGTAATTAAAATTCTTGCAAGACAGTAGGATATAGTAGTGGTCCTTATTATTAGCCTAGCAGCTGTACATTAGCAAATCCACTTCGGGAACGCATTAGCGGAAAAGGAAGGCGTTGAGCCTAATTTGTTCCGTGCGCATTTGTATAAGCGCTGCAGATTCATGCTTAGTGAGGCCTGAGTGGAGGCGGATGACTTTGGCGGTGGAGGTAAAGTTGGGGTTGAGCTCTGCCGCTGTGCGGTCGACATGAGTCCGGCGCGCCTGAGTAAATAATAGTTATAATAGCTATATTATTATAAATTAATATATAGTTTAAAGGCTAGGCCTTTAATGCCTTACCTTAGCCTAACTATATATATTAACTACTACTATAATAGTTATATAGTATAGTTATACTAATGCTTTTTAATGCCTAAGAATTACCTACTTTATTTAGTTTAATATTAATTTAAATAGCTAGTTATTTCCTATAATAGCTTATATAATCCTAGGCCTTTTATAAAACTATATTCTAAAGGCACTATAAATAGCTTAAAATAATATTATATTATATACTACTTAATACCTCTTTATTATCTATATATAAAGTAGCTTAGAGATTTATACCTTAAATACCTAAGGGGTAGCCTTACTAATAACTATTATTATAAGCTTAGTTTATATAAAATTAGCTTACTAAGCTTTATAATTAAGTAAAATAAGTAGTATTATATTTATAAGCCTATAAGAGATTAATATTATCCTTATATCTATAGTAAACCTAATAATTTTAAGAGAGAATAAAAACCTTTTTTTTTATTAAGTAAATTAGCTAACTTTAAGGATTTATTTTATTATAAAAATACTAATACTCTTCCTCCATACTAAAAGTAGGCTAATTACTATATTTAATTATAATAAAACCTTAATAGTAGCCTACTAAACCTACCTTAGGCATTATTTTATAATATACTTTAAAACTAGCTACTAAAAATATATAAATAAATTATAAACTTTATAAATAAAGGCTAAATTAAAGCTTTCTTCTTTTTAATAGCTATACTAATACTTTTAATTAAAAAAGTAAATAAAGGTTAGTATTTTTATATAAACTATAGAGTATTAAACAAAATTATAAATTAAAATTAATACTTATTACTACTTATTAAAAAGACTTTATAATTCTTAGTAAGCACTTAGTAGTTTATTAAATTAAACATTTATACTATTTTTTATTACCTATATATTATATAAGGGGATAAAGCTTTTATAGCTTTTTATATATATTTTAGCTTTTTTAAATAGCTTATTTACCCTTTTAGCTTAGCTAAAGCACTTATAATATTTTAATATTATATTAATAGTACTTTAAAGAATATATTAGGGGTCTATACAATAGCCTATCTTAATAATATCCTTATTTATACTAATAGTATATATTAAGAGTATATATAGTATACTAAAGAGATTCTTTCCTACCTTTAATAAGCTAGCCTAAATCTTAACCTTAGTAAGTATACCTTTAGTATAACTAAGGTTAAGTATCTAGGGTTTATAGTATAAGCTAGCTATATAGTATATTCTAACCTAGCTAAGGTAGCTACTATTTATAAATAAAAGATATTAATATAGCTATAAGGTATATATAGCTTCTTAGGCTTTATAAACTTTTACTAAGAATTTATAGCTAACTTTTTAAACCTTATTAAACCTTTACTTAACCTTACTAAAAAGGGCACCTTATTTATTTAATCTCTAGCTTATTAAATAGCTTTTTAATGCTTTAAAAACATATTTTCCTTAGCTTTAATTCTAGCTTAATAAGACCCTACCTTAGATATAGTAGTAAAAGCTAATGTATTAAGGGAGGCTATTAGGGGTTACCTCTTATAGTATAATATAGTAAGTATACTATAATTAGTTACTTATTACTCTACTTAGCTTATAGCTCTTTAATAAAACTATATAATTTATAATAAAAAGCTACTTAGTATTATTTTATACCTTAAGGTATAGTTTACTAAGCTCTATAGTATTTTTAGGCTATTTATAATCCTTATTAACTATAAAAACTTAGAATACTTTATAAGCCCTTAGGAAATATTCAAATATTAAGTATATTAAGTAAAGACTCTCTCTCTCTCTTTAATTTTTACGTTTATTACTAACTAAGCTTTTAGGTAGCCTACTTTAATACACTATCTTACTATAAATAGGATAAATTAAAGGCCCTTATATTAGCCTAGCTATTACTATACCTAATATTAGTTATATACTTATTATACCTATCCTATGCCCCTTTTATTTTGTTATTAAAGTAAAATTAATCCCTAACTAATAATATAATAGTTAATTTATAAAGCTATAACTTTTTTATAAATAACTATCTCTAAAACCTTTAAAACTAAGGTATATAAGCTAATTTTATATATTATTTAAAAATTATAGTAATATAATTAAAAGCCTAAAGATTTTCTACTAAAGTAGCTATATACTAATAGGTTAGGGATTATATAATTAATACCTATAAGGCTTTACTATTCTATAGCTACCTTTAAGTACTATAGTATAAACCCGTAACTACTATACTAATTTAATAGACTTATAACTTGCCCCTATTAGGCTACCTAGAAAAGAATATAACCTTTTAGGCTCTTTATTATAATTATTACTAAAAGGGTATGTTAATAAATATTATATAGTATATATAGAATTGCTACTACTATAAAGCTTATAAGAGCTAGCACTTATACTAAGGCCTTCTATAGCCTATTCTAGCGTTAGATAGGTATTAGTTA